>VZRL01000732.1:3502-58274 GCA_013397895.1 Origma solitaria
CGGCTGGTGCCTCCCCGCGAGGGACTGGAGCGGCCCGTGCCGCTGGAAGGGGTGGAGGGCTCGGGGCGTGCTGCTCCAGTGGGGCCCCGTGTCGGTAATAAGGGGAAGACGCAAAAAATCCTGCTGTGAGGGGGTTTCTGGGTTGGAGTGGGGAGCAGGAGACGCGAGCTGGGAGGGGATTGCAGTTGTTTTGTGTGCTCTGGATATGGTTCTGTGCAGCTTTTTGTAGTTTTGGAGGCAAATCGGTTGTGGAAACATCTGACTTAATTCTTCCTTTTTCGAGGCTCCGGTGTGTGTTGTTAAGGACGCAGGCCGTCAGTGCATGTGCAACGTGTTAGGCTATTCAAAAAAATATCAGCTGTTGTTGACATTTTGGACTTCTCTGTCTTTTATTTCCTATTATGTTAGTCTTTTTTGCATAAAGAAGGTGCAAAAAGAAGGTCTTTCTTCTTGATGTGACTAATTTTTAAGTAAGTTTTTAAGTCACAGCTTTTATAGAATTAAATTTGTAGAAGTACTTTTCTCACCTTGCTCATCAGCCATGACTGCAAAGGTTGCTGAAAAGACTCCGCCTCTCTGTTGGGTCCTGGAAATTGTCAAGTGATTAGTTCCTGAACCTGGTAGTCCAATTTTAGAGTAGGTTTATGGATATATTTAGAAAAGGAGTGTTCATAGTTTGTGTCCAAATAGTAGATTTATAACCGATAGTTATGTAAAGGAACAGGCTTTTAAATTTTTTGTGTAATGGCTTACATAACTTTTATATGAATGTGTACAGCTACTTTTATTTTTCATATACATGTCTATATGTGAAACAGAAGGAAGGTTTCTGATGAAACTACTGTTAGTGACACATTATTGATCTTGCACCATGCTGACAGATTGGAGATAAAGTTTCTTTATCAGCCTGTTTATTTATAAACATGAAAGTTCTGGCTTGGAAACTTAATACTGTGTTGTTACAGACAGTAGCTGATTTAAAAATGAAAGCTAGGCTAAAGCTGAAGAGTCTTGACGATTAGAGTAGCTGTTTCAGTTTCAGACCTGAAACTGAGAATAGAAAGGCTGCAGGTTTCTGACTTCTTTGCATCAGATTGTGTTTCTGCAGGTTTTGGGGCCCTGCTAGGGAAAAAAATACTTCATGTAACAATGTAACTGAAGAGCTCTGAACACTGTAAGGTACAAGACTTACTACTTGAAGCAATTACTTTTATAATTCATACCAAAAAATGTACATTCTGAAAAATCAATTTCATGGTTAGAAATAGTGTGGTTTTTTTGTTACAAATGTGTTGCTCGCTTAGCTTTTTGTAAGCTGGTGGTTTGTCAAATATCCTGATGCATTAAAATGCATGTAAGTGAGCATTACAGGTATAGGAGGCAAGAAAAGCAAAGTACATCCTCCGCTGTGGGTCTTAAAAGTTCAGTTTGTGTGTGGATTCAAGTTGAATCTCATGCCAACTGTTCTGAGATATTCCTGCTTTTTCTAATCTGATGGCATTCCTGTTTCAATTCAGTTGATTAAAGTCATAGTGAAATAAACTTGAAATAAGAATGCAGTCTTGCACAAATTAACTGCTATGCAGGGCAGTGGTTATCTCCAGGAGAAGGTGATGGAGTAGGTTTTATATCTCCTCCAACTTAAGTTTGCTGGAAATGTTGAAGTTAAAATTTCCTTACAACTGTCAGCATAGCTACCGGAAATTAAGTTTAACTTCTTGTGAAATTAAACTGTCCAACAGATTTATATTGAATAAGGAAGTGAGGTCAACTTAAAAATCACTTCTGAGAGTTTTGTACTTAAGTAGCAACAAATGATGAAACTCAGTTTATTAAATGTGGTAGTGAAATTAAGAATATGCGGGTTTCCAATGAATCCTTAAAGCATCCTTAAGGATATTTTAAAGCAAAATGTAGTAGAAGAGACTGAAAATTCTTAAGTAAAATCTGTTTGCATATTTGAAGTTAAATCTGTTTCAGTGAAAATACTGCTGGATTTTCTACTGGAGATAGAAAGTTTTGCTTAGTTTGGCTCCTAAATGAAACTAAATGGCAAAAGAGAAAAGTGTATAATAAGCTGAATAACCATAAAAGCTGGCTTGAGTCATGTTTAAATGAACATGTCATTTATGGAGGCTGAATCTACATTATATTGCAGTTGTCGTTAAGTATAGCTACAACTTAGCTTTCAGAATTCTTGAAGACTTTACCTATGTTGGTGAAAGTCGCAGCACTGATGCTTGTCCTCATCTAATGTAGAAATAGCTTTGAGAAAAGCTGCCTTGTTACAGGGAGGAGAAGAGAGCCTCGCATGCTAACACTCTGTAGGTTGTGTTACTGAAATGAAGCTGGAGCAGTTTCTGTGCGCATCTCATTTTGCTGGGGAGGTGCCAGGTACCTCAGCAGCTTCTGCTGCAGATCTGCCCAGCATGAATTCTGTGTTTTGGCTGTGGTATATTCACTTATGCTACTCTATATCTGAGGGACAGGTACCTTAGTGGTTTCAACATAATGTATTTTGAGGTACTAATGCATGTAGTTTCCAATTTTTTTCCTTTCTACACTGAAATCTCAAATATGATAGTAGTGCTGACTTCTAGTATATATTTTTATTTCCTTCATTCTGTTTTGTATTCATTAAGTTGGTTTTTTTTTTAACTTTTAAAGCAAAATTAGGCCTTTCCAGATCATAAGAAATACCTGGTTTTTTTCTGTTTTGTATGTGCTTTTAATAGGTAAATACATTTGTACATAGGAATTAAAAATGGCTTAACGTCAGCAGAGTAGATGTGCGCTCTCCTTGTTGCCTCCTCTGGGTGCTGGTCTTGCTGGTGTGGAAGTTTTTGGAGTTCTGCCATGCATTTAATGATAGCACAGAGCTTTAACTTGGCATTAATGAGACCGTGCTGCCAAGAAATAGAGGAGTGCGTGGAGATACACCATTCGCCATACTCCTTTCCTGTTCTTGCACACAAAGAATCGTGTAATGCTTGGTTCAAATAAAGCACTGTGAAGCCCGTGAACTTAGGAGCAGCAGATAAAATGCAGGCTATCTAGGACTAATTTTTCTTTGGAAAGTTTTCCATAGGTTTGAGATAGCAATGTTCATGGAATACTAGAAGGAGTCATTTGCCCTTGCAAGGCACAGGCTTGAATTATCTGCTTCAAATGCCAGCGCAGTCCTTGAATTTCCAGGAGCTTTTAATAATTATTAGTATAATGCTTACATTTCATTAAGTGTATTTTGACTATGAGGCAAGGTTATAATAATATAGATTTTGAAGCTGAGGAATTTATAAAAGACAGTACATATTTAAAGTTGAAGTCCGGAGAGCATGATCTTTATGGCTTTGAGTTTGCAGACAGCCAATAAAGCATGTTGCTGAGATCAGCTGTTAATTCAGTGCTGGCATCTCAATAACAGGAAATCGTTGGTGTGTGTTTGCTTGTACTTTGGGGAAGCAGTCTAAAAGCTTAGTAATGAATATTTCTTATTTTTAAAAAAATTGAAACTAAAAAAAGCTCAATACTTTTGCATTGAAACAGAATAGCCCAAATAGCCTTGTGTGTGCTATGTTTCCTAACACTTTCAAAATTATTGCACAAACTGACAAACCTTTTGCTAAGTTAGGATTTTAATTTCTGCAAAAATTGAAAAATAAATTTTATTCCCCCGTCCTTTTTTTCTTTTACAGGTAGAGCAAGTGAAATTACTGGATAGGTTCAGCACGAGCAATAAGTCACTGACAGGAACTCTGTACCTTACAGCAACTCATCTGTTATTCATAGATTCAAGCCAGAGAGAGACATGGGTAAGGGTAATGAATGCTTGTCGCTCAGAGGCATGGGTTCTTCAGATGCATTTGTTCTTCCTGGTCTAAGGTTGAGTTTGTTTACTAAAATGTTCTTAATTGTTCCCTCTACTCTCTTCCGTCATGCTATCATAATGAGTTAATGATTCACAGTTTATACTCTTGCGTGACACTGCTGCAGTTGAAATCAGGTCATGTTGAAAATTTTGACTTTTCCTCAAGCTGCTGTAATTTCTCCTGTAGCTTTCACTTGTATTCCTGAATGCATGTGTGGTGGTTTTCTTTAAATAACTGTCTTGCACCATAATTCTGAGGCAGGAGTGGGAGTCTCATACGTAGGTTAGGCATCAGGTTTAAAACTTCAAGTTAACTTACCTTGTAATTAGATTCTATCTAGGTTAAATGAGATAGCAAAAATCTTTAGATCTCAGGTTTGGTGGAATATTGAAAGTAATGTGCACTTTTTTAGAGCTGTAAGCAGATGATTCTTCACAGGTATTAATCTCTGAAATAATAGGTTTCAAACGGGGCTGCAGCTTCTTGTTGACCAGTACCATGGTTGTGCAGTCAAAGATGGCTAGTACAGTAATTCCCGTTAGTTTTTATGCTCAGTGCCCTGATGGCACACATGTGTACATCAAGTTGTGGTTCCCGCTGAAGCCCAGCCACCTGACTTGAGTTAATGCCTTAAGTGTTTCATCCTCCAGGATGAAATGTCATCTCCCTGTCTGTGTTTAATATTTTTAAAAATTTTCTGTAGGTGCGTTTTCCTGGATTACCCTTAATCCAGTATCCTGGTTATCTGACTAAGTGCCTCATGGTGCTTTCAAGAAATTTTTTTTTTCTATTGTTTGTTCTTGGATACAACGTACAACTTCGTACAAATCAAACAGTTATCCTTTCATACAAAATTGGTTTTTGGGGAGAACATGATTCAGAAGCATTATTTGCTTGTATCTCCCTATGCACTACATTAAAAGGTTTCATTTTGGGGAAATTGAGCCTATACTCCAAGTACTGCATTTCTGATGATAATCCAAGTACCAAGTATAATTATCATAATGTCTCCAAGATAGTCTCTTTGTAAATGCATATTTGGCAGCATAGTTTTCAGATGCCTGTCAAATTCTGATCAATGTTTAAGTGGATTTGATTGCTTCAATGAGGTAGTTGAAATTCTGTCAAGAACATCTTGTTCAATTGAGGTAATGTATCTGTGCCTTTCTTCCCACAGTTGAACAGCTGTTACTTTCCATGTGTTTACCTAAAATTTGTGTAGATTTGTCACATGGATAAATCTGTGGAGGGCTTTTGTATGTCCATTGTTGTGACAGTCTTCTATTAAAGTGGTAAAAAAATATTTAGCTGGCAGACTATCATGTTTACATAGCATAGTAGGTAATACAACAGATGTTTTTATTCTCTCCTGTAGATGTTAAATACTGGAATTCGAAAATCTCCAGGATCTTCTGTGTCTTTTGTACTCAGAATTGTTTTCCCTGACTTGTTTTATTTTGCCTGAAAATTCTGAAATATGTTCCTGTAGATCCTTAAAAAAATAGATATCCTGTCTGGACACTGCCTAATGAGATATAAGCCTGTTAGTTAACGAAGTTAAAAGAAAACTGAGCAACCACAGTGGAGTTTTACATCTCACTTTTGCATTTAGAAAGATACTTATTGTTTCTTATAAACATTAGGTTATGCTTCAAAATGAGAGAAGAGAATAATTAAATTTTTATACATTTTAGTATCCTGATCAAAATGGCGTTCTTGGATTTTTGCCTCTAAATGTATTTCTTTTTATAACTGACTGGCAAAATTAGTCAAAATCCATATTCAGCATTGCTTAATGTGTCGTACATCTGCTGATCTTAATAGTATGCTGTTCTTATTTTTCATCAGCATGCTTACTCTCTGAATTTTTGTATGTCACAGATACTACATCATCACATTGCTGCAGTGGAAAAGCTTCCCTTGACCACTTCTGGCTGCCCCCTTGTCATCCAGTGCAAGAATTTTAGGATAGTTCACTTTGTTGTACCCAGGGAGAGAGATTGTCATGACATTTATAACTCTTTGCTTCAGCTGTCAAGAACAGGTAATGCTTGTAAGTGTAAAAGACTTTTCAGGATACACATGAACAACAAGTTGGCAAATCCATGGCTCTTCTAATTATTTTTTAAAGCATGCATTGTGTGAATCCATTACATGGATTTGGTATATAAATAATTTTATTGATTAAATATTAATCTGCATAAAAATTCAGAAGCTATGTTGTCTGGCTTTTGTAGGTCAATGATGTTCCTTAACAGAACACAAAATCTCTTTATTTTTTTGTGCATCTCTAGTGTTACTCCTGAAATTTTGAATATAAATGTGTATAGTCTCTCTTGTGTCTTCCATTGATAAAGACCCACTAAGCAAATCAGTTGTTACTAATTTCATGCAGTTTCCAAAATAAAGCTGAAGTTTTGATGCTAGAATAACATTACCAATTCAGATTTACAAGAGATTCTGTCACTTAGTATGGTCTTTTGCATTTTCTGCTTTGTGTTTAGAATAGTGCAAAATGTCATCTGTGATAAGTAAATAGCATACTAGCAAGAACAAAATTTTTGAAAGCTTTTTTTTTAAGGGGAACTTTAAAACTTCATGTTTTTAAGGTCAATATATGTAAATTTCAGTTCTTGCCTCCCAAAATAGTTTGTTATTTCAGTTCCTGGGAAGGCTTCTAATAATTGTGCCTTTTGCCTTTAGTTTGTCTGTACTTTGTCCTTATCTGTACTTTGTCCTTATGACTTTAGAAGTGTCTCTTCTGAAATAGGTCAAGCACACTCAGGAAAACTTTCATAACCTACCTCTGACTAAGTATCTGTAATTGTGTCAGTTAACTGTAGGATAGTTGCAGAGTAGATATTTCAGGCATGTCAAGTATCTATTATTTAGTCTTGCTTCTGTGAATCTTGAAACTTTCTCTCAGTTACATATTCTTTACCTTTTAGCAAAATATGAAGAACTTTATGCCTTTTCTTATAATCCAAAACAAAATGAATCTGAGCAATTCAAAGGTTGGCAGCTTATTGATCTCGCAGAAGAATATAAGAGAATGGGAGTGCCAAATGCTTACTGGCAGTTGTCTGACGCAAATCGTGATTACAAGGTAAGTGTTGTAGTGGAAACGCGTTCTGCTCTGCATCTGTTTCTGCTTTATCCTCTGATGAGGCCAATAGAAAACAGCCTAATACTGTGAAATCCCTTGGCTTGCAATATAAGCAAAAACATGCAGATAGAGAGAGTTAACTCCTTAATCATTGTGCAATCTCACAAGTTCCTAACTGAAGTTTTTCCCAAGGCCTCATTGAGAGAGTATGTGTGCATGAGTGCATGGGTTCTTTGGGGTTGTTTCTAGAGCATACTCACCTGTTTGATGCCCAGCCCCGGCGATTCTGGTGCTCAGCAGCTTTGTGATCTCTCTCTTAACTGAGCAGTATTCTACTTTAGCATTTCCAGTGCTGGTTGTGGTGGCGTGGCTGATTCTGGGATTGGATTTCACCTTACTCTGTAGTCTGCAAATACTAAAAAATGAGGGAAATCTCAGTATTTTATTAAAAACATATTCTTAGCATTTCTACTAAATGCAGAATTGCATTCTTGAGAGTGAATGCTGGTATGGTGGTGCTTGTCTGTGTAACTTGGATACAAGTTTGTGCTACTTTATCTATGGCTTATTTCCTTTGAGTTATTTACATGTATATAAAGAAACAGGGTAGTGTTTATCCTTTGTATCTTAATTCACCTTACATCTTTCAAAATGGATACAATAAAACTAGGATAGCCTTTTGCCTTGCTCATAAAATCTTTTCTGTGCATCTGTGTATTTCAGATTTGTGAAACCTATCCTAGAGAACTTTATGTTCCCAGAACTGCAAGCAAGCCCATAATTGTTGGTAGCTCCAAGTTTAGAAGCAAAGGAAGATTTCCAGTGTTGTCATATTATCATAAAAATAAAGAGGTATAGTGTGACTTCCTTTTACTGTAAATATGCTGAAAGGTATTTCTCAACACTTGGCTGTAGTTCAAGGGTTGATAATGAAGTTCAAGTACAGTGACTTGTATGGCAAGGGTGTGACTCAGGATAATCCTGAATACAGCTGATGTGAGTGGTGCTTAACAGGATGCTGAGTAAGCTCAGCCAGTTTAAAAGAAATCCTTAAGTAATCAGTTGATAATCAGTTGAATCTCCTAAAGTTTTCAGAAACTAACATTAAGGTAACTGAAGACAGATCCCTCAACAGAAAGCTGTCTTCCTTGATATATCAGGAATAAAATCTGTTAGGTCAAAATGGTGGGAAAAAAACCTGAACAAAAGCGATGATGAACCAAAATAATAGATTTGGTTCTTCAGGGAGTTATTTGCAAGGTGAAAAACCCCTACAGGGTAGGAAATAAGAGTTTGCAGAGGGTGGTGTAAAGCAGCACATACCTGTCTCAGCTGTGGAAAGAAGGACTGTCCCCTTGCTGAGTTAAAGAATTTGACTGATGAATGTGAAATTACTAGATGGATTTGAACATAATTACATTATTATTTGAACATTGGAAGATGTACCTGATACCTTCTGAAATACAACATATCATTGAAAATTACATTACAAAAATTACCCTAGATGATAACAAATTGCACTTGCAATAATAAAGGCATGCCTGCATTAGTAAAACCACACATAATTCATTCCATATTAAGGGAGTAGCATGCTTTCCGAAAGTGTAGTTTTTCCAGCCTGTACTTTTGTGAGTTTTTATGTCTATTATGTAAACCGATAGATTTAAGTTGTAGGTACTGTGTTTCAAGGTTTCCAAGAGATGTGCTTAACAAGTTGGAACACCTGAACTTTATTCAGTTTGCTGGTGCTCACTGCTGAGTGAAAGAGTTGGTTTCAGTGTCTTTTGAGATTTTGCAAAGCACTTCAAGTACAGATGCTAAACTGATGCGAATTTGTTCTTGCTTTTCTCTGGTAGGCTGCAATTTGCAGATGCAGTCAACCTCTCTCAGGTTTCAGTGCCAGGTGCCTGGAAGATGAGCACATGTTGCAAGCCATCAGTAAAGCAAATCCTTCAAATCGCTACATGTACGTCATGGACACCAGGCCAAAGGTAGGTACTTCAGGTGCTACGGACGAGCCTCTGTTCTTGAACATTAGAGTACAGGGATATAGTATAATTCTGAAGAATTTGGAGTCATAAGTATGAGTCCATCATGTGCAAAAATGTTTTAAAGATAATGTTAGGCCTCTCTATTCAGGCATTAATTACCTGCTTTCTTAAAGAAGTCAAACCTGTCCCAGTAGTCAGCTAGAATTACCTGAATATGCTCTGAACTTTGAGAGGGGCATTTAAAAATATGCTTAAAACATAGTTAAGAAATGAACAGTTGAGTGGGATCCAAGTAATTTTAACTGTTTGAAATGAAGTTCATGAAATGTTGAGCTGCGATGTGGTTTCTTTTGGAATGGGAGAGAGTACTATGTTCTATGTAAATGATATGTACAAACAGTCTCAGAAAGGAGGAAGTGGGGGAAATTCTCTTGTAGCATTCTGAGGTCATCACAGAATGGCTTGAGTTGGAAGGGGTTTTAAACGTCATCTTCTGCCCCTCTGGCCGGGTTGCTCAGAGCTCTATCCAGTCTGGCTTCGACCACTTCTGGGATCCGCATCTTCTCTGGGCAATGTTTTCTGGTGCCTCACCATCATACTTCATCGCTGTCTAAAAAAATTGAATTCTGTTATTTTATTAAGTTGAATTATGTTATGACCTGTGTTACAATGTGTGGGTAACTCTCACTCTTTAGACCCATCTGCATTTCAATTAGTGTTAATTTCGCTCAAGTGTCTGAACACAGGACCTGTAAATGTCAGGGTCTTGCTCTTTCCTTTGTAGGTGACTTGTTTTGTAATGTCTTTGCTCAGAAATGTTTGGACACAAGTAAAGGTTTATTAGTTAGGAATATGGAGAAGACAATAGAAACTACTAAATGCATTATTCAGATATGTCAGTTCTAAATACAGACTACTTTTTTTTTATATAGTGTCCCCTTCTTACTCTTCAGTGCTTTCAAGCTGTCACAAACTGTGTATTAGAATCTATTTTTACTATGTGCTCTTGTCGTTTTTTCCGAGTGTATTCAGTTGAAATTGCTTGACTTTTGTTTCTTAATTTGATATTTTTATTCCAAGTAATGTTTTCAAATTTTTTTATTTTCCTCTTTTAAGCTTAATGCAATGGCTAACAGAGCTGCTGGGAAGGGCTATGAGAATGAAGACAACTACTCAAACATTAGGTTCCAGTTTGTTGGCATTGAAAATATTCACGTAATGAGATCTAGCTTGCAAAAACTCCTAGAAGGTACGTTTTAACTGTACTAAAATTAGTGTGTATGGAAACAGGATAAGTGTTTTTCTGAAGGCTTTAATAATAGGTTACACACACTGCATTGACATTTCTATGGTTTATTCCAGCGCTGTGTTTAGTACCAGTTTGCTGTGCTCTGTGGTAATGAATTACCTTAAACCTCAACCTTCAAACTGTAAACCCAACTGAATGGAATTATTTTGAAGAAAATTGAATGGCACATGTGTCTTTAGTGAACTTTATTAGTATGTCAGTGAGAAAGACTGCTGTAGTAGGCATAAAAGTCAGAGGCAGACGAGGCAAAGGGCTAGCGGGAGGGAGTTCCTCTCCTATCTCCCCTTTATTAAGAGTAAGGGGTTTAGGGTCGAGGTGTTCGGGAGGGGGAGAGGGAGGAGAGGAACAGTCGTTACAGAACTTCTTTCGCTGGCTTATAAAGGGGGTAGGTTAACCAATAAGGAAAGAGGGAAAGGGTGGGGATAAGCATACAGAACCAATAACTACAAATAAGGGTGGAGTACAATTCAAAGTAACCAATAATATATATAACAGAACAGAGCTTGCTGGAAGAGAGGGCAGAGTCAGAGCCCTGGGCACGCCTCCCGCAATCCCGGGGCGAGCTCCCTCCGGCCCCCGGGACTGGCGGAGCAGGAGGGATGGGCGCTCCCCGCCCCTCGGAGCGGCAGGACGGGCGGCCCCGCCCCACCAGCAGCGGCCGCGGCGGGCGGCGGAGGCAGCCAGGGGGGCGGGCCCGCCACAGACTGCTGTGTTTTCCAAGTGTGTGTCTGTAGATACATTATTGTTTATGGAATATCAGTTCTTCAAGGAGCACTTCTTCCACAGAATTTACAATAAGCATATGATCTGTACAAAATTTGAGCTCTTTGACCTGGTGAGCCACTTGTGTGCTTGGAGGTGTTTGTAGAGAAGGGGACAGGGGGGAATGTGAGTCACTTCACCATACCACTGCCTGTCTCCTGGTGGTGAAAATGGAGAGGCAGAAGTGTGTTCATAATTCTGTTAATATTTTATTTAGGTAGACAGCTGAGAGAAAATTTAAGACATTTTGTGGAGTACTAATACTAAGATTAGAATACAGTGGCAGAAGTAAGGCTTCCACACCTGACAGACAAGACATGTGTGCTTGGCTTCTAGAATTATGCAAGTATTTCCAGTCATGGAGAAGGTTTATGCTTGTATGGAAGCCTATTTTGATGAAGGCATTCTGGCTACATTAATCAAGAAATCTTACAGACTAGTGGTGTAGTCTTCACTTGCATTGATCCTGGATGTGCTGCTAACCAATTCTTCAGGCACTCTGCATGCAATCCTACTGAGCTTCGATTATGTGGATCTTTCTGGTTATTCCTGCATGGTTTTTTTTTTAAAGGACAGATGAGAAGCATGATCCTGATCTTGAGTTTTTAGATTTGGAATAATCCCTCTTTCTCTTACTAATATCTTCAGTTCTAGAAAACTAGCTAATAAATCTTGATTGGTTTTTAAAAATTTTTGTAAGAGGCCTGCTCCTGTGTAATAATGGCTGATGCAGAAGTGTGTGCATCACATAATTAAGCTTCACAGACTTTATATTCCTTCCATTTGAATTGGCATTGACTTAATATATGTCTGTAGATTTATTTAAGGATGGAATATGTTTTAGTTTTTTCCTTATGTGGAGAATTGTCTTGTTTAAACACTATTGAACAAAATTGCGAGTGTTCTCAATTACTTAAAAGCTTTTTTGGTGAATGAACACAGTCGTTCTACTTCTGTTCCATCTGTATGATTCACTAGAGTTTTGCTGAATGTCACTCTAGAAGTAGAAACATCTTCAGAGGTAGGAAGGACCCTTAACATTTAGGAACGTATGCAATAATTTACTGTTCAGCCCCTTGTAGAAATGTGCCATTGGTGGGATGATCAGGAAGAAAATGCCATGGAAGTGGTTCATAGCTTAAAAGAGGAAAATGCCATTTAGCTTCTGTGTACTCACTTCCCTGGATGCACTGAACTGAATGTTCTCAGATCAGAGTGTGATACCAATGACGCTGTTTCTTCAAGCCCCATTGTAACTGGGACTGCCCTCAGTTGTTTGGGCTGTTTATAACAAACAACTCTTATTCATTGTTTGGTGTGTGTCCTGCTCCTCAGCTCTCTGTCTGCCTGATTTCTTTCAGAATCCAATGATTCCACTGGCAAGCTGAATGTGAGGCATAATCCTTCCCAACATCCTTTTGTAATGGGACTATACCATGGAGCATGCTAGGGGGATTCAGTCTATTCTTCATTTTGGATTCAACTGTTACTTAAATACCTTGCGTGCAGTGGTTCAAAATTTTTCTAAAATAGTTTTCTTCAGCGTGAACATTATAATTCTGCCCCCCCCCGCCATAAGCGGACTACCACATTCATGGGTGAAACTTCACATAGGCTAAATTTGTAGCTGTGACATTAAATAGAAAATTCGGGTTTTATTTATACTGCATAACAGAAAAGATTGATAAGCAAAAGGGTTTTGTGTATATCAAGAAGCAGCATTTCTGCAGAAAAGTTTGGCAAAAAGGCTCAATAATAGCTGCTGCAATATGTTGCATATATTTTGATGGTGGAAGTGTGTTAGCTGAGGGGGTTATGTGGAGTTTTCTGTATAGGGAAAGGGATTGTCTAGGTTTTTTTATTTGTTTAAAAACAACCTCTGCCTGCAACCTGCTGTGCTTCCGTCTGCAGGTCTACTCACTTCCTGAACTGTTGCCTGAGACTTTGCTAGAAGTGTGAATAAGGACAATCAAGCAAGGGAGCATTGGAATTTTGGGGCTCATGTGCATGTAGGACTTGTGTTTTTCATGATGGGATCCATACAGAACTATCTTGAATCGTATTTGTTGTGAAGTAGCTGAATTATCTTAGTGGTACCATAAGTAGTACCATAAATGATCTTTGACCCTTTAAAAGACCATAAGGACCTGGAAAAAGAGTTTTTTTGCAATTGGTTTAATCACAAAATAGTATAAAAATACCTTTGTTTATTCACAGAAATAGCAAGTAACTCTTCAGGCTCAACATATGTGTTCCTATCTCTGCCTTCATTTATAAAACTATAGAAATCTAGCTAGAAAGGGGAAATACTAGTGGAGAAATATTTCTGCCAAGCTGAAAATTGTGATCAAAAGCAGATTTTGACAGCAGTGTCTGGGTGAAAACAAACTGAGGGCTAGAAGCCTGTTTATTTTCTGGCTGGAAAGCTTGTGCTTTAAACCATAAGTTACAGAATGTGTGGGTGCACTGCCATGAAGAATAGCTCTAGACATGGCTTTGTCTTTCCAATTCCTTCCTTGCAGATGTTTGACTTTCCAGATACTTGACTATATTCGGTTTCTTTCCTTTACCAGAGAGCGGTGGACCTGTTTGTGTGCTGTTGTGACTGATCATGTGTATGGAACCACTGGTATAGAGAATGATTTGATCCTTTCAGCTATTTCACATTCTCATCTGATTTCCTCCATGTGCTAGATCTTTTGGAAGCAAAACTCTTGCGTAATGATGCCTTTCAAAGACAAGGGAAAACTAGCTTGCCTTTACTTCTTTTACTGATATTTACAGACTAACCTTTAAAAGTAGGTCTTGTTTTGTTACTTCATGGTGCTCTGGTTTACTTGGTAGTTTTGTATATGATGAAGATCTGTGGGTTTTAGAAAAAGTACTGCAATACTTATTTGGAAGGCTGTCGTTCTTCTAGTGTTCAGCAGCACCTGGCACTATGAATCTTCCTGAGCAATGGGGAGTGTGCCAAAACTTGTTTGGCTGAAAGCTGAGAAACATCTATTGCAGATAGAGGGAAGCTCTGTGAGGCAGTGATTTGAGTTTATAGCCTTCTTTACATCATGGGACTTGATTGAATATGAAGCTGCATCACAGAATGATTTGGTGAATTTTGTTCTCTGCTTTTGCTGCTGACTCACTTCCTTCCATGGTCAGAGATAAAGATGATTTTGCAGCTGTTGTATGCCTAGTGCTGACTTTCATCTACAGAACCTTCTTGTTTTCATCTGGGGCCTAATGCTTTAGAATCGCAAAATCATTTAGGTTGAAAAAGACTTTTAAGATCATCGAGTTCAGCTGTTAAACTTAGTGGAAAGTAGGCTTCCACTGTGGAAGAGGCAGGTATTTTTGTAGCTGGCAGCCTTGGGTGTCTGCTCTTAGAATTACACATAGCTGAAGTTATGTTAGCCAGTAACTATTTTATTTTAATTGCCAGAAGTTTGTCATGTTGGACAGTAACGTAACTGTGTGAATTGCTATTCAAAATTGTTCAAGAGCCAGGTTATCTGTCTCACATGTGAATTGGTGTATGTGTGAGAATATTTCATTCTACCTGTACGTCTCTTGCTGCTACACTGCTAAGCATCTTTCCTTTGAGTTCTTCCTTGCCCTCTGAATTGACATTATTGTTACAGAATCCAAGTATATTAGGGAAGAATGGTAGAGATCAGTCAGAAAAGTAGTGTGTCAAGTCTGAAGGTAGACAAAGTCTCAATGGATTTGATTTCATCCCTGTGTTCTTGTACTACACTTACTTTATTCTGCTAAGCAAGGTGGAAGTGATGAAACTCTGGCAGTGTGACTACTCTGAGCTGTGTATATTGTCTGGATGCAGCTACTTCCCTACTGCTAGTAGCAACTAAGTATTTCCAATAAGCCTTTGGCATTTGCATTGCCCTCCTTGTTAAGACAAGAGCAAGGCTTCCTGGGGGAATACACTGGTTATCCCCCTGCACTGGGGATAACCACTGTATTTATTTGGAATGTTATTTTGTCAAAAAGACACAAAGATCTTACTCTTGTCACTAATGGTTGCTGTAGTTCTACAGAGTTGAATTCTGACTGGAGAACATTTTGTAGTACCCCTCCCTTAGCCATTTGATTAGAAATCTTTCAGGAAACCACCACTCAACTTAGAACATAGGGGATTAGAAACAACATGCAATTCTTCTTCTTTCTACATTTCAGGGTATAGGTAGCTGCAACTGCTTAAGGCTTTTTATCTCTTGGTTCCTTTCAGTCAGTGGTACAAGGGGTTTGTCTGTCAATGACTTTTTGTCTGGTCTGGAGAATTCTGGATGGTTGCGTCACATCAAAGCTGTGCTGGATGCTGCTGTCTTCCTAGCCAAGGTAAGTTGCATGCTGCTTCTTTATTTGATGGGAAGTTGACTTCCTAGCAGAAAAATTATGCTTAATATTATGTAATGTGTAAAATTCTGCAACTGACCTTTTTGGAGGTATCTGCATAGTACATATATATACTAGTACATCTAATATGCTGGTTTAAGCATTACATGTTTTTTTTATGATTAGAGAGATTAAATATGCCAGGTAATATTTTGGGATTTTTTGAATGCTATTTGGTCATCTTGTTGGGAGACAAAGGGATTCTTATGCTTCGTGGTTCTCTAGGTATTTTTGAAAGGTGTAACCAGTTTGGTGGTGGATGGAACAAACTATTGTTTAGTGTATCCTGAAAAATAGAACTGGGGCGGTAATTGTAGAGCAGCCAAGGTGGCTGTACTGACTTCATTTGGCAAGGAAATAGGACTCTGTGAAGAATTCAGAGGAACAATTGCCGTTGCCAGGCACTTATGAAGCCAAGGGCTTGACCTGATGGGACTGGGTAAAGAAAAAATCTGGATTTTTGTTTTTGCTAGGTGAAATAACAAGGAGTTATCACAGTTAAAAGTACGTAATTGTCCTAAGGACAACCCCCAAGAATGTCTAAGCTAACAGGGCTTATTTCTTAGCTAAAGCTAATAAACATATCCTAGGCCTTTACTTTCATGTAGGATAATGATAAACAAGTGGTATCTTTAATGATGTGTTGATGTTTGTTTTTTTTTAAATCTCTAGTCTGTAATATGTAATCTAATTATTGTTAGGTTTTCTTGTAAATTTAGTTTTGTAAAGGAGAGAGAGAACTGGGAACGCCTATAGAGGTTAGCTTGTGCAAAGGTGGTAGTGGAATTTCTTTTCTTTCAAGGAGTTTTCTATACGTCCATGAAAAGATGCTTCTTCTTTCTGGTGGTATTAAATCTTTTCCTCATAGTAAACATTTTTATAGCTTTGTCAAATAAGAAGGCATATGGTATGAGTTGGAAATAAATGTAGGTTTTTTATTTATTTACTGTTTTTTGACTTCTGTCTAGAAAAGAACAGTGATTAAGAAACAACTGTGTTTTGCAGGCAATAGCGGTTGAGAGTGCAAGTGTATTGGTGCACTGTTCAGACGGCTGGGATAGGACTTCCCAAGTTTGTTCTCTTGGAGCTCTCTTGCTAGATTCCTATTACAGAACAATCAAAGGATTCATGGTAAGCAGACTGTTGTAATGTTGAGTTGTTCCTTGGTAAACAAAGGGTGTAAAATGTTTGAGTGTGAAAGGGAGAAGAGTAACCATGATCATTTTCTTTTTTGTGGTTACAAGGGTAAAATGAAATTTGTAGTATATTGATAAATCTTTCTTATAGAAATACTTTGCTACTTTTAAAAAACATTTATTTAAAATCTAAAAAATGGAAATACCAATAGCAGATTGCTTTAATCACCCTGCAGAAATGTTGCCAGGATTGCCTTTTGCATCCAAACAAGTCCCTTATCTATGACATAGAAGGATTCCAAAGTGCTTATGTGCGATAGTGTACGTACTAAATTACAGCGGCTCTGTGTTTTATCACTTGTCTCCAAAACAACATTTTTAAAATCTAAAAATGACAGCTCCCCCAGTGACAGAGACCTAAACATGTCTAAAGCAATCTAAATTTCTTAATCTTTTTATAGAGAGAGAAGAATTTCGGTACTTTAATTCCAAATTTTAGAGTAGGAAAATCAACAGTGTGCTGCAGTGACAAGGCAAGGTGTTATGGGAACTCCTCAAGGATAGTACATAAAATGAGTTCAATGTATTGGTTAGAACTAACTGCCCCAAATACTACAAGTTCCAAGTGAAGTTGAGGAAGAATTAGAAAAGGTTTAATTTTTTGTCAATAGGGAGAATGTGTGTAATCTTTACAGAAGTAATTTAATCTTTTCGGATTTTGATTAATTGTTGCATTCAGTTGAATTTCTGTGAAGGTTCTGTGTTCTTTTTGGTGCTTGATAGTGTGACTGAAGTGATAAACAAACTAGTGTTGATATTGACAGACTTACTGCTATAAATGTTAGATTATATTGTGTGGTTTTATGTAAACTATGATAGCAGGCATCAACACTAAAACTTTCCCTATTCTCTGTCATATTTTGAAAGTTAATAATCTATTAGTGAAGTCATAATATTTTTCTTAAAGTTTTCTGATTAGCAAGCTGCTGAACTTTTATTACTAGTTTTAGAAATGTACTTTGAGAATCTCATTAAAAGCTTCCAAGAAAATAAAGAAGCTACAAAGCGATAGTTATTTCTACTGTAGCTTATTGGACTCAAATTTAAAGTATAATATTGATAACCTGTGGGGTTAATACTGTATGTGTAAGATTGAGTAATATTTCACACAGGATTTTGTTTTTTTTACCGTCTAGGTCTTGATAGAGAAAGACTGGATCTCTTTTGGGCACAAGTTCTCTGACAGGTAGTTCACTCCTCTGATTTAGTAAAGTGTATACAGCATACTGATCTAAGTATTCTTAAATAAAAGGCAGCTTGTAGATTATGTATTTCTAGCCACACTGCAGTAGTTCAGCGATGAGTGAGCTGTTTTCAGTACACAAGGCACTTCTCTTGCTGTCTACAGTGTATTGCAATTTATTCAAATGCCTGTTGGATAATTGATTTATATTGTAGACATAAATTTTAGTGCTACTGGTACCTTACTGTCAGAAGTTGATGACTGCAGCAAGGTCTGCACCTATGTATAGACTGTGCAAAACCAATCTAAATCTATGTCCCATCTATTTAGGCAATATAAAACACATAGTTTTGATAACTTTAAAGAGAAGTTTGCATTTATGTTTACTTTGATGATGAAGTCATGCCTACCTTTAGAAGTCCTATATGTTGAGTTCTTTTTTTTCCCTTGATCTTCCTGTCATCAGCTATGACAATAGCCTTGCTGCTATTTACTGCTTATGAATTTGCTTTTAGCTGGTATACTCCAAATGTTGACTGTGACAGTATTAGACACAAAGGAACTTAACTGTCTTATGTTGCTATTTTGTGCTGAATATAGACATGCGATTACTTATAAGTCAGAAAAACAGGCTAAATATAGACTTATTTCTATTCAAAAATTGCCCTAGTTCTTGAAGTTAGGTGCTCAATTTTCAAACCAAAGCTAGTGTCAAATTAATATGCTGTCATTTAAAAAACAATTGCAGCTAAGACTTTTTTGATTTCTAACTTAAACCAGTTTCAATCTGTTTATGGAATCTCTTTCAGATGTTGTCAGTTGGATGGTGATCCAAAAGAGATCTCACCAGTGTTCACCCAGTTTTTAGAAAGTGTATGGAATCTGACTGAGCAGTTTCCACAAGCCTTTGAGTACAATGAAGCTTTCCTCCTTCAAATCCATGAACACGTCCATTCTTGCCAGTTTGGTAACTTCCTTGGAAACTGTCAAAAAGAACGAGAAGAGCTAAAGTAAGCAGGCACATTGTAATGTGTCTTTTGTTTATTCTGGCAGACTGAAAACTTCCATGAATCTTCTTCGTTTTAGGCTCTGAATAGAGGAAGTATTGGTAGCACTGAAAACTATGTTGAACTGCATCAGGGAACAGCAGTGCTTCTTGTGCTTTTGCATGCTGAAGACAGTCTTTCTAATTCTGGGGGAAAATTATATGCTTATTTTTCATAGGGAAAGTTAAGGTATCTTTCCTCTTCATCTAGGTTTGGTTTTTTTTCCCCTCTAAAAGTAGGTAAGCTTAAGTTTGGAAGTATCGTGTAATTTCCTCTCCCAAACTCTTTTTAGGTAACTTTAAAATTCTTGCCTGCTCAAGACTACTCAGTTAGAAGTATTAATAGGATATCTTCCAATGCATTTAGTTGGAAAACTTCTGTGAAGTTTTTATCAGTTCATCTCACATTTTATTTTAAAAGCATTTATTTCAAGTAGGCAAAATTTCCACACCATAAGCAACATCCTCTGTTTTTTGCTTGCAGTCAGTATGTTGATGTTGACCTCTATCTCTTTTTGCTTTAAGACTAAAAGAGAAGACCTATTCCTTGTGGCCGTTCCTTTTGGCTGAACAGAAGAAATATCAGAATCCTCTCTATAATCCAGACTTTTTTCCAGAACTAACTCTTTTGGAGCCTAATACAGTATCATTCAATTTTAAGTAAGTTGAAGAAAAGATACTGTATCTTATTTAAACTTTGTCATTATCTTGCATAATTAAAACTGTCTGTTTGGTGCAGGTTTTGGAGAAATATGTACCATCAGTTTGATCGAAGTATGCATCCCAGACAGTCTATGTTCAGCCTTATCATGGATACCAGCGAGCAAAATAAACAACTGGAGGAAGACATTAAAGAACTGGAAGCTGTAAGTATCACAAAATAAGTATGTGTACTTGTGACCTGTTCTTCAAATTATAGTTGTGATAGTGCTGCTAGCTTTCACGGGAGTGTCACTGCTGTATGGCCTTGCACTTACTCTGTGTAATGGTGACTTGGATTTCACTGTTTGTCTCTGCGATGAGTGCTCTAAGGCGCTGTTTATTCTGCTTTATTAACGAACTGCCTTAGTGAAGGTAAGTTTCACAGAAACTTAACCTACCTTAAACTCTCTTGGATAACAAGGTATCCATGTAGCTACAGCTGTGTTGCTAAACTAAGGAGACTGAAAATGTTTTATTTCCATTATAGCTACTAAGATGGAAGCAGTAAGTATTGTCCTTCTTTTAACTTCATATACAGGTGCATGCTATTGTAAGTCACCGTGCTTTTGGGTCATGTACATTGTAATACTTCTATGAAGATAGGGCTAAATCCAGAGATCGGGTGTCTATAATTGACTTTTAGGTGCTGCAGTAAACAGCCAGGAAAGGCTGATTGGTACTTCTGTTACAGTCAGTTAAGGTGCTGAAATTTCAGAATACCTTCTCTAGGGATATTGATAGGCAGTCTTTCTGTCTTCTTCTCAGCTGCAGATTTTAAGCAAACAGTGCTTGTAGCATCTGCTGTAAACTGTAGGGAATAGTGTCATAAGGAATGGCCTAACATTTAACATTAGTGTTACGTATCTAACATAGGGTGTGTAATACTGAGTTCAGCAGAGCCTGAGTTGGCCAGCAAAAGAAGGGGAAACATTTCCTTTAAAAGAACAGTGAAGAGTCATGCCCGCTGTTAGTAACTGTTCTTTGTATTTCAGAAAATAAAGCAGAGGAACGGGCAGTCAGATGTGGTGCTTGTGAAGGGACAGGAGCAGACTGCTCATCCTGCCCCCGTGGCGCTGAAGACCCCTCCGTGCTTCCAGAAGGAGCAGCCGCCGATGCCTGTGAACGACGCCGTGCGAACCATAGAGGGCAGCAACACAGCAGACAATCGCTACAGTGAACTTGTGTCCGAGTTCTCCAAGGCTGAGCCTGCCGTTGTCAGCTTGGAGTACGGAGTGGCCAGGATGACCTGCTAATTGAAATCTGGCACGGTGTTCTTCTAGACTGATTAAATGGAGAGATGGGTCGTTTTCAGGATGGGTCTGTGCTGCATGACCGAAACATGATGTGTATATCAGCAGGTTTTGTTAATGTAGACTAGAACAGCATGCTAGTTGTCAAGTGTTTGCTGTTCTTTTAAGGGGGAAAAGAAAGTGTAGTTGCCTTTTTGAAAGAAATAGGGGCATTTGGTAAGTCGTGACTAAAAATCAAGGAATAGTATGTCTTTGGACTTAGGTCAGTTTGCACTAAATTGATTTAAATAGTAATATTACTTTATTCAGTATAGGAAACCACAGGTGGTCTTTCACAAATTGATTTTATTTGGACAAGAAAACTTGAACTTTCCATTTTAGGGACTGAAGCTACGTGTAGATATTGCATATTATGTGAGTATATATTCCCTTGCTTAGTGTTACCCAGTACTAACTTTCAGCGTATTAAGTGCCATGAAAAAGTATGACATATTTCAAATCGTAAATAGTTGGCCTTAAACCTGTCAGATCAATGATTTTGTCCTTTACTACTGCAGTCTACTTGGCTCTGTTTACATGGTATTTGCTCAAATTTTTATATCTTTAAAACAGGACTGAATATAAAGAATGAAGCATGCCTAAGCTGGCACAGCCTTTCAACAAATAGCTATATGAATGTTACCTTTTCACTTAAGACTGTTTTTTCTTCCATTTTCTCTGTTGTTTAAAATACAGTAGATTGACCTGATTTTCCTCTTTGGCAGCTCAGTAGATTGAGCATCATTAAAGCTGCAAGTAGTCTGACCTTAAATGTTCTGATTTGTGGCAAGGTATTTAAGTGTAAAATAAGATATGTCACATAAGAAAACAAAACCTAGCCAATAAGTCAATAATCAGGTTCATTCAGATTGTTTACTGTGTGCTGTGCAGTTGTTCAAGGTGCAAGATTGCAAACAGAACTTTTGGAAATGCAATCTCCTGATGTTGTTCCCAAGTTAAAGTTGCATGTCTGAAGCTCATGAGAAACTGAGTGCCTCCTAAATGTTTCATTAGAAGAAAATTTTGGTTGTTAGTGAAAACCCTTCTCATCTTGTAAAAACTTGTCCCACTTGTGCATATTTTAAGTAATTGTAGTATCTGGAGATCTTTTGTATTTGGAGAGAGGACAAAAACTTCTAGCAGGATGCAGTAGACATCATGGGACATAAGGAAAAAGGGGGAAACTTACAGTTTATGCACTTAACTATGTATCTGTGATCTTCTAGTATGGGAGAAGGTTTTTCTGAAGTTTGTCTCACGATAGATTTTCTGAGCAGTTAATAGAATAAAGAAGAAAAATGTTGTTGCCCAGCTCTTAAATAGAAGTATAAATTATAACTTCGGGTATTAAGACCCCTAATTATGATGTTAGATTAATGCTACTGACCTTTTACTTCTTGATTTAAATAATTTTTGCTTTCAAATGAAAATAATTTTATTCTAATTCCAGTCCCTGAAGTGTGTTTTGTCAAAATTACTGGTGTGCTACAATTTGACATAATTTGGCAGCATTTCCGTCGGCACCATATTGGATGCAGGGCTCTTAGCAAGGCCAGTATAGATCAAGATCAAGGTGCACTTGTGGAGCTGTCTGGGAGAAATTAGCTGTGACTCTTGTATTTGGCTATTAATTCACTCATTTCACTAATCTGATTTTTAAAACATAGGCATTTTTATTTCCAAATATATAAGCATAGTGTAATATTTAAAGTACATTATCCAGTTATTTAAACACATTTAGAATGTCTCCACTACAGGTTTTGATAGTTTCACGTTTGCACAAGTGGTGCCTTACAGGGTTGCAGCAAGAGAGGTTTTTGTGCCTTGTTATTTATTGTCTCCCCTTCTCCCTCACCTTCTGTATTAACTTTGTTCTGTGGTTTTCCTTTGTAAAAACATCTTGTATATTAAGCTTGTATTATATCATGGTAGTGAAACAAACTTATCGCTGACAATACAGGTGTTACCAATTTGTACTTGTTTGTTTTAATATTTAGCTGCTCTGGTGTGCCATGTACACTTCTCCTATTTATTGTTTAGAGTTTATAGACTCAAAAGATTATATTAAGCTCTTTTGCAAATATCGTTGTATGTTGTTTTTACTTTAACAGCCATCTGGGTGCACCTGTCTAAAAGGGTTTTGGAGAGATGATCTGTTCCCTTTCAGTACTGTTACAGTGAGTTTATTTCAGTCTTCAGGTTCTTTTTATTGGCAGAGTTGACTTCTTAGTGAAAGGAACTGGAAGGTGTTTTTATTTTAAATCAAGGTAAGCATGTTAGGTCACCTTTAAAGTGCCATAAAACTGTCTGCTCAAGCACTAAGCTTGTTTCTCTGTCAAAAAATACAGTACTGCCTGATCTGAAGTAAATATTTTTCTCCAGTTATTATGTGAATAGAGTTTTATAAGGCTGTTTTGTAGAGCAACCACCTTGTAAGGTTCAGGTAGCTCTGCCAACTCAAGCCCCAGGGTCACCAGTGAGGAAAGTTCCTGCAGAGAGGCATCTGTCTCTTCTCATTTGCTGTTTAGGCCTAAGCCAAAACCACCTTAAGCACGTGGGACCTGCGGTGAAGGGAATAGATGGTAGTCAAGTGAGCTCCAACAGAAAGCTTGGCAGGATGGCCAGGACTCAGCACAGTGGGGCTGCTCTGTGTCCTTCAAGAAGGATTTTTTTAAAATCAAGCAAGTTAACTAAAAAACTGTGGCAGAAGCCTAGGAATTTAAAGAGTTTTAATTCTAATTTCAGTGGATAAGCTTTCCTTCATCATGAATATGCTGCTCCAAGAACAGTTGCAATACTGAAAGGCACCTCACAGAGATCAAAGTAATGTGCAGAACCCTCTCTTTCAGGCTGTGACATCAGTTTCTGGTTGATTGGTATGCTCACCAGTTGCTTGGGAATATAATGTCTCAGATAGAAAGTTGGTACGTTTGATTCTGCTCCATAGGTTGCAAGACTTTGGCACCTGTCAATTCTGTGCTTTGTCTTAAAGGGTTCTCCTCAGGTGAAGTTTTTGGGTTTCTACATTCTGTGCTGTGCTTCATTTTTTTCTTTTAATGAACCAAGCTGATAGTCTCACTTGAGAAAACTGATTTCATTTTTGTACTCCAGGCGATTTAAAATATTTATTTCATTAATACTGAAAGAGTTGGGCTCTTTTTTTTGGAGGCTTGCTAGTGTCATAAGGTATTCTTCAATACAAGTTTAAGTATCCAACTGCTCTGTTTTGTAGGGCGACTGCCAAATCAACAGACTAAGAAATTAATTAGGCAACACTGAACTGAGCCTGTGCATTTTCTACATGTCCAATTACTAGTGACCTAAATCTAGGGCAGAAGCCTGAAGTCTGGAAAGTCGGTTTAGAGAACTGGAACAGCAGTCCTTCCATAAAACTGCACATCCCTGTGTGGAACAAATGCTCTAATATAACGGTTTTGTAGAGGGAAAGCTAGCACAAATCAAATTGTGGCAGTTTGATGTGTCTCCTCCTCAGGGTAAGCACAGTGGAGAATGCCTTGCTGGGAAAGGTGACGTGTTCTTTCTCCCTAGTTGCTGTTTTCCTGAGGCCTTTTGATAAAGTAACATCAGCAAATCTCCAAGAACTTGCTCCTCCCATTCTGGTAAACTGAGCACAAAACTGGATGCATGGTTGGGCTGAAGTGGGGTTGGAATAGCTTGCCTTAACTGCTGTCCTCTAAAGGAAGTGATATAAATAATATAAGGAAACTCGGTGTTAAAATAGCACAGGGCACATGCTGTCAACATCTGTTCTTTAGAGTGCTGCCCTGCTCTGGAGCAAGTGTGACTGGCATGAGGGCCTCATGTAAGCATGATTGCTTTCTAGTTAGTTTAAAGATAATCTGATTTCAAACTAGATCATCCCTCCAGTGGTATTTATAGATCTTTAGGTCAGAACCTAAAGGTTGCTCTTAGAACTCCTGTTTATTTGCTAATAGTTTTAAACCTGTGGCTGATCATAGGTTAAGTGTACTGATTGTGAAACCTATATTAACCTTTAGAATTAGATCTTTAGATTGAAGTCTGCTTGGGCTTGCTTTCACCATTTATGCCACACTTTCCTCCTAGTGTTGCTTATTGTGGTGCTTGACATCCGCAAGATGTAACGGGCTTCTTAATGCTTTGAATGTTTCAATAACCTGAAAGTACTGTGGCTTTCTTCCACTACTCTGAAGGCTCAGATCAGCCTTAGTGAACAGTGTGAGTGAACTCATGCTTGATCTAGCTAGCTTGACCTGCCTCCATGTTAAATAACACTGAAAATCAGCACGGCATCATCATTCAGTGGTGCGACTTCTGTGCGCACAATAGGCTTAAGGAGAGGGATTTAGTCGGGGACCCTTGTCACAGCATGTAGCAAGGAACAGGACGCTGCAGGGGTATGACTCATAAAGCAGAAGCAGTAGAGCTGTTTTGATGTCCAGCAGCAGCTCAAGGACTTGAGGTGGAAGGTCAGAGGCATGCTGCTTCTGAGGTCAGTTTCCAGGTCCCACAGAGTTTAGTGACCTGGTCTGTTAAACACTTGTTGCTGAGCAGTTCTGCACTGGCATCGAGCACCAGAACATATATATGGATCTGTGTTTCTTAATTTACTGGCTTCACATAATAAATGTCCTGATGGTGACGTTGAAATTGGAGTGCAATATTTTGTTTATTCTTGTTTGTATTTTAACTCTTGAGGGTCAATTGCATACTGGGATTATAAGTGGGATTATAGTTTTGGCACACACTGTAAATGTTTTCCATCTTAATGACAAGGTTAGCACGTACATATCTAGTGCTTTGTATCTCTGTATATATTTCTGCTGAGTGCTTTTCTTGCAAGTAGGCAGCCTTGGTGAAGTCCCATGGTGCTCCTCCACCAAGCATTCCCCATTACCTAGCGTTATAGACTGGTTTCCTTGTTCTGTTTTACTATTGCTCTTCAGCCTTACAGCTTATCTTTATGGCTGTCTGTTGACAATGTCCCTTATCAAGCATCTTTCCATCTAAGAAAATGGGTTTAGTGTTTTTCTGTCTCTCAGGGATTTTTACCCCTGAACTACTGAACTTGAAAAAGAGTGCTTCCCTTTGGGGCTTCTGAGTGCCTGTTGACTTCCACAGTCGGTTTGGTTACACATTTTAAATTCAGACATGGGTATTTAAAAAAAAAAAATAGAACTTCGTCAAATATTAGATGTGGCAAGGGGAAACAGAACTTTTCATTGTAAACTATCTGGAAAGACTGGCTGTTTCACGAGTGTTTATTGCTCTATGTAATGCTTTCTGTAAAAGTCATTTATCTGTGTGCAGGGATCATGCTTGATGTATATTCCTGAAGAAACTTTAGCAAATGGAATTTTGTAACAAGTATTTTATTTGTATGTGTTTTCAAAATCCATAAGGCTTAAAATAAAGTGATCTTAATATTGCCAATCTAACTGGACGTTAAATATTTATAGTAGCATATATAAGGATTTACAATAATGCTTTGAACATTAGAATTTTCATTTTATGATACCTGATACACAGTATAGAATACAGAAATGAGTTGACCTATTTATTAGTTTCTTGAATGCTTCTGGAACTTTTAGATATGGGAGACTGGCTCAGCTTTGTGTTACTGACTCTATACTGCTGGCCTGTTAATTACAGGCACAATTCTGAGCTTAATTTAGGGCTTAAGTGTCAGGAGAAGAGAGTACTGTATTTACTTATTGTTATCATTACTGCATACTTGGTTATCCAGGTAAGTGTTTTCCATAGCTACAATAAATTTGGTTAGGAAATTGGAGCAATTTTCTGAAAACACCGGCTTCTCCATGACTTTTCCATTAACTATAATGAACAGTTTTCTTTAATTCTTAATTCTGAGGCTTCTTAGGGTCTATACAGCTGTACTCCTCGTTTAGTAAAGATAGTACCATTACCAAAATTATTGCTAAAGCTCTCCCTAACTAGTACTTGCTACGGAGTGCTCAGGCTTCTTCCAACATCTTGTATTTACTTAAGCCACATCCAGCTTCATCATGATCTGTGCTGAGAACATGGTTTCTGTGCATAGTACAGGTAGAAACCCATGCATTGGAGCATTGGACTGTGCAATTTCTAGTCAATGTGTTCTTTATTACAGAATGGGACCCTCTTGCTGTTGGCAGATGAAACGTCGAGGGCTCTCCTCAATCCATTTCATTCAGGTGGCTTTCTTTCAGGTAAGGCAGGCTGGATGGTCGGAATACACTATGGGAGAATCTAGCTAGTACCATTAGGGCAAAATGTCAAAACTCCCACTTAAGTCAGAGCGGTATGATTTAAGCATATGCCACAACAATCATGACATCTGACAGTCGGTTCTGTGTCCAGTGGCACCAGAACATGAAGTGCTCAAGTGTGTTCATCCACATCTCCTGTGTGCGGATGCTGCCGGCTGTGGTGGGAACACTGGTTCCGTATGTGCATGCACAAGTGGGGGGAAAAGCTAAGCGTAACTTGCTCCGAGGGTAACCGGGAGGCTGAGGCTGGCTGATTTATTTCACTGACTTAGTCCAGGGCACATTCATTGCCTCACTTGTCTGTAACTGCAGCCTGACAGAGTTTATGCATTACTTCTAGATTTTGTGTTCAGACTGAGGACAGACAACACGTGAGAAATAGCTGACTGCTGTGCAGAACGATTGAAGTGAAGCAAGTAGGATGTAAAAACTATATAAAGGCTAAATGGACATGGATATGTCATTCCTCATCTTTGTGGTGGCCACAGTAAGCTGTGGGAGGAGGAAGGGCTGATATGGCAGTGGCTTGAGGGCTTCAGTGCTGGCTGAGTTAGTTCCAGAATTTAAGTTAGTTCCAGAAAGATTGAGTGATCCTAAAAATCCGGTCTGCTTTGTGTTTATTTTTCCATCCCCTGAAGCTGCCACGGGTAAAACACTAAAGATGGCTGCTTTCCTGCAGGAGTATGGCTTGGTGGAGGACAGGGCTGTTCTCTGAATATTCAGCAGTGTGGGTGCTGTTCAGGTGTGTTCCTTGCCTCTGACACTGCTCAAGCTGAGTCCTTCTATGAAAGCACAAGACTACTGCAGCTTAGTGCTCTAAGATTCATGTGAGAATGCTTTAGAGGGGAAAATGCTGTCAGTGATTGGATCCCTCCTTATCTTTTAATCCCACTTTAAGCCTTTAGTAAACTTGTTTTCAGTAGTATACTGGCAGAGGAAATGATTCTCGATAAACCAAATGGTTTCTTTGCTTGGTCGCTGGACTTCGCATGTGCACTGGCTTTTTCTGGTTTATCTGGTGACGTGTCCCATTAGTCCACAATATATTCAAGAGATTAAAGTGTGTCTGCCAAGATAGAATAATAACTTTGATTACTTTTTTCATTGCATGTGATAAGGACAGCTAACAGGAAAAATGTTCTAATTGCTATTATGTAATTTATCTGAATGGCTTTTAAATGCTTATTGTGGGTACAGGAAATGTCAGAGGAGACTTACCTAAAGCTATTATGATACATACTGAAAGGAATGATTAGTGGATGGAAAAGGATTAATGTTTATACATATGTTAATTCTACATTTAAGAAGGGGTTTGTTTTGAAAATGCTACTTCATAAGTGATTTAAGTTCTAGTGTGAATGCATCAAGAATGATAGAGGTGTACGGTTAGTCTCAAAAAAGATGCGTAAGCACTTTTATTGCCTGGTGCTTTACCAAGAAAGCTTTGTAAATATTAATCTAATGGTTCTTTTTAACATTATAGTGAGCTTGGATGGTGAATGCATTTTGGGGCAAGAAATATAAAGGGAGGAACATAGAGCACAGTTGAATGTAAGCATCACTATGAATTTTGGGAAATGCGGTGCAGAGGAGGAGAACACTGAGGTTGTGGTAGCATAAAAAGATTTGAGGCTGAACTGCACTCTAATTCCTTTGCTGCTGCTTATATCCCATAGCCCACAGGTCCATCCATGCTGCCAAACGACAGCCTGGGAGAAGAGAGATAACTGATATCTGGCAATTTCCTGATACCAGCCAAGAAAAGGAAAGGAGAGCTGCTCCCCAAGCAGAGATCGTGTGGAGGAGATTGCGTACCAAGAGTGGGTCATGTGGTTATCAGAGGATGAATTTTTACTTGGACTGTTGCAGGAGAAAGGCTGGTCAGCTGGAGTTGGGGAGCAGGGAAGGGATTTGGGTTAGCAATAAGAACTACATTAACTTATTGATATTTGAAGTATTATATGGGGGAATTGAGCTATTTATATTACCCTAAAGCTGAGTTATATATAGCCCTAAAAGTTCAAATTCCTGGGTCTCTATTTGGCTTGTACTATTTTAGGAAGAGAATCCATATGTAAAATTCTGCTTTGCTATCTTAAAGTCTTGCCAAAAGTTTATTTAAAGAGCAAAACTTGGCAGAGGCTGTTCTCTTATCAGCAGATTTGCATTGAGTCCTCTCTGCTCTGTTGTGGTTAAGTGCTCTTATGGCTATTCAGTTTCTGGCGATTTCTGCTATTTTCTGGTTTTCCCTCTCTTTTCTGTCTGTATTCAGACTCCAAGGCAGCTGAGGCTGAGGAGAGCTGCTCACATGTAGCTGCTGAGGTCAGCCAAGGGACAGTGGTTTACTACTGAGCTGCTTCTCTTGGTAGCAGCTATCCAAGTCAGCAAGGTGGAAACCCATCATCAGGGATTTCTAGCAACAGTGCACCACGCTGGGTCTGAGCTGCAGCACAGCACAGTAATGTTATTATTGGTATCTGTAGGTCTGCAGATTTCCTAATGGCCTGACCCCATTCTGAAAAGGACCATTAGGCAAGTGCTGGAAGAACAGCACTTCTGAGCAGCACTTGAGGATCTGAAGAGTGTGGTGCTCTTTCATTGTGAGGATTAGAGAGAGCTTCTCTGATTTTCTGCAGTTAAAAGGCATTCTGAAATTGTGCTGCTCATGCTCGGTCTGTGGTTTTGTAGGCTTATTAGTGTAACAGATAATGGGGGCGCCTTTAGTGTTGGTCAAGCTGGCAGTGTGTGTGCTGAGGGTGTGCTCTTTCCCTGGTTAGAATCGGTAATCACAGCCCAGAAGGAGCTAAGGAGTCTCAGGTCTTACCAGGTCAAGGGAACTTGATTTTCTAGCAGCATTTGGTCCATTAAACAGAACTACAGATACACCACTGAGTGAGTCTCTACTGCTTCTAAATTAAGGAACAGCTGCCCTCACAGCTTTCTGGTAGAGTTTGGGCTAAATTGAGTTTTTCAATTTAGATAACAAATTTTATTTGTATTTGGCCACAAATTACAGTATACTTTATAGGAGGAAGAAAACCATCCAACATGTTCCTGTGTCTGCTTAATAGTTTTTCAGTTAAATGTAGCGGTATAAAACTGGTGAGACTTTGTGTAAAACATCTTTTTAATCCATGCAGTTTTAAGAAAGGAAAAACCAAAACAACAAAGATATCTTCTGGCTTAATTCTGAAAATAATACTGTCTATTCTGAGTAATTTTTCATACTTTTCTTTATAATGGATTCACATTCTCTGAAGTAAGTTAAGTTTCTCTGAAGACAATATCATGAGCACTGTGTCCTCAACATTTGCTAACCACAACATTTCCTCAATATTTTCCTAACTTTGTTAGGAATAGGATGTTTTCTTGCATGCAAGAAGTGTTTCAAAGTGATCCATTGTCCTGAAGATGCTCCTAGTCAAATACTGTGTGGAGGCAGTGACTTGTTTTGGGTGAAGGAAATTATGTGCTCACCATATCTATATTTTTTCCAAATATGTTTTACTTTGTGGAATATTTTATTAATATCCATCAAATAATGATGACATATACTCCACAATGCTTTAATTGCCCATTCTGGAGTGTTAGTCTTCAAATAGAGCGATGTTTAGGAGAGAGAGCTGTCAAGCCTTTGTATTCTGGTGCATATTCACAAGCTAAGCAAAGCCTCATTTCATTTTCAAACCCTCATGGAGGGTGAAGGGCTCAGCACTCAGGAATGCATTCATGACATCCTCATCCAGCTGCTTGCTCTTCTTTGGGGACCTTGATTCTCTGGGCAAAAAGTTAAACAGAACCAGGGTGGGGGAGTGGGGAAGAGAAGCAGCTTTTTTACAAAAAGTCTGTGAAAACCAAGTCTACCTTGTTATTAAAACATAAAATACCTGGAACCAGTCTTTATGGTGACTTGAAAATTGAAATATTAGCTGCTGATAGTCTGGGTTTGAGCGGCAGCTCTCCACGCTGTTTAGTTCCTTGTTTTTATTGCCATTCTAATGACAGTGTGGCTGGAGCCACCCACCACTGCCAGTCCCATCCGATGAGCTTTTAAGTGCCATTGAGGCTGAGTTAGAACTATGGAAAGCGCCTGAGGCTACTTACATAATGCAGTTATGTTGCTGTGACATTATCATTTTCAGCTATAATTTGATTTATTGCTCCTTTAAGCATTACTCTTTTCCTTTCTGTATTACAAAGGTAATAGCAACTGCCCTCTCTTTCTGCCATTTTTGTAGACTTTAATATGTAGTTGGTTATGTTTTATCAGACTATTTAGTTGGAAAAGTTTGATTTTTGGAAAACAGGTTTTATTTAAAACTGAAAACCCCAAGTACAGCATTAGAAGACATCTCTGTAACTTCCTAGGGAAGATGCTTACTAATTACTACTTTTATCAATTCCTCCAAGACTACAAATAGGAATGAAAACCTGCAGAATAATGATGAGGTTGCTAAACAATTCATCAATCCCAAAATTCTCAGTTGTTTCTAGAATAATACATTTAGCTGGCTAGAAGAGCTGGGTTGAATGCAGGTAAATTTCATATGAGACCTTGTGCAAGCAAGTAATGTTAGGTAAGCTGTGCAAATTATTTAGAAGTTGCCTCAAGAGATCCTAGAACTAATTTAATAAAACAGGAGCAGTGCAGAAATACATGTCAAAGCTGTAACTCATACACAAGCAATGGAGAGATGAAATTACTCTGCCCACTTCAGCCAGTATCCATGTAAATCATCAAAATCCTCAGGCACTCTTCCCAGCAGAGCTGAAGGAAGAATCACAGGCTGCTGGCACGTACCCAGGACCCAGTGGCAGCCAGTGGGATTCATCCCCAGCTCTATGTGCCCACTCCTGTGCAGACATAACCTCTGAGCTGGTCACCCTTGGCTCCCTGCACAGAGCAGCAGCTGCTCCTGGAGCACAGCTGCCCTCGGGATGGTGCGTGTCTGAAATGGGTCACAGGAGCCACATGCTGCAAGTGCCTGTTTCTGCCATCTGACTGCAGGGAGCCTCGGGTGACCCCCCTCAGTCGTGCCAAGTGAGGCACTGGGAGACACTTCCCTGCTGCTTTTACAGGTTAAAGGTCAGGAATTTGGAGTAGCTCAGAAACACGCCCGGGAAAGGAGGGGCTGATGAAGGAGCAAGGTGCTTAGAGGTTCTACACCGCAGTGGTTGTTGGATGGAGCACTTCCTGGCATGGCCTCCAGAGCAGCACTGGGGAGCATTGCAAGGCACCTTGTGCTCCTTGTGGAGAGTTGGGGGACTCAAAGGATGCTATTTACAGATACCAGAGACTGTAGTCTCATCCCACTGGTAGTAAAGCTTGTGCTGCAGCCCAGAGATGGATTTGCCTGGCTGGCAAGAGACACTGAAGAATGGGATCCAAAACACTGATGTGAAGGGCAGGGAGCTGGTTAAGGGACTGCCAGCAAGGGATGCTGATGCTTGGTGAAAGAGGCAAGGAGGGTCACGGAGCACCAGAGTGCTTTCTAGCCCTCCAGGGAAGCAAGGCTGGCCTCCAGATAACATCAAGATACATGAATTAGAGAGAAGGAAAGGGGCATAAGAGGGAGTACAAGTCTGTGTGTACTCATCTAAGGTCACTGTAACCCTGGTCTTCATCTTTCTGGCCAAGTGCCCTGGGACTCCTTGGGGCTCAGAGGTTGGCATGAAACCAGCTCAGATAAGGGGAAAGCTTTGAACCAGAGTCCCTGCCCCAGGTAGGGAGATTTGAGCCTCATGGGCCAGAGGAGACTTTAAAACAGATGAGTTAGCTCTGAAAGGGGAATGTCTGAAGTGGTCTGTCCTGTAAGTAGGTTGCTGGGAAAGCCAGCCTAGAACTAAAAAGCAGGTTTCTGCAGAGCTTTGCAATGCTAAAAGGAGATGTACTTTGTGTGCTTAAACTGTGATGTCCCCAAGGAATATTGCTCTCCCCCTACACATGTGCTTCCTAAAGGGCTCACTGGCACTAGTGCTGGATCCTTATTATTTCCAAGGCATGTTCTGGATGTGTCATGATACCATAGGTGTACCAAGGCCTGAGGATGAGAAGTGATGCCAACAGTTGAATACATCTAACTGGGAAGTGGAAGATCTGGGTCTGTAGTGCTGAATTGGGTGAGGTGCTCCTCACTGGAGATGGAGCCCCAGCTGCTGTGTAGAGGTGAATCTCTTATTCCTTTGGACATACAGGAAATGCTCCTCTCTCTTCTCTCTGAAAAGGCAGGGATTGAAACAGAAGATATAAATTGCCATCTGTGTGGCCATCTGCAATTCTGCTGTACATCGAAGATGTTAATTTGTTGCCTCTTATTTTAGTCCCTCTGAAGGAGATTCACTTCAAAGGCAAATGAAAAATAATGTAGCAATTGCTACGGAAAGCAGTATTTCCTTTCCATGTGGAAAATCTAAAAGAATAGATGATGTGAAGTATGCAACTTGCTTTCACCAAGGCTTCTTAGATACTTTGTAAATATTCCTATATCCCAGATTCTTTAAGTGAAACAAGCAAAAAACTTTGATTATACCTTTGGTCTCTGGAAAAATGGCTAAATTACTAACAGATACATGATGCAAAGAAAGATATTTTGTTCCTTTTAGAGACATTGCAATAATTTCCAGACAGTAATAAAGCAAGATTTAATTCTCCAGCTCTTTAAATTATCTTGTATGAATGTATGAGAGTAGGAAGATGGTTTCGTAGTTAAATGTGGAACTCTGAGAGATGCGAATTGAATGGCAGGGTCTGCTGCAGGCTATCTCTGACCTCAGATAAGTCTTTTAATCTCAGTGTTACTCCTGTTTGCCTGTGGAAAACTGATAATATCCTCTTTTCATCAGTTCTCCCTTTGGTTTGCTTAGATTGCAATCTATTCAGGTCAAAGATTTAGCCTTATCTTGCTTATATGGACCAATTTCACTGAGGGCCCTGAGAATGGATCTACAGATAACTCTATTTTCTAATAGTATTATCTAGAAAATATCTACAATTAATCTATGAAACCAGTAAAATCACACTGAATAACAATTCCTCCCAAACTGCTTAAAACTTCCATCAAATTGCAGAATGGCAATATTATATCTAGATGACTGGAACAACAGCATAAAGCTGCCATATGAAGGTCCCCAGTGTTGGCACAGTCTGAATATTTTATGCTAAAGTGCTGTTCTTAATCTAAGATGGCTGGTATTTACATAATGCTATAAAAGCTTGTAAAGGAGAAAACGTAAGTTCTGCAGAAGTCAGACAGTAGCGATTCCCCTTATTACCTGTTGCAACAGATGTATTGGGCAGGAAAAAGTGCTGAAGAGAAGTACCAGTGAAAATCAAGACACTAAATATTTCTTTTCCATTAGCTTGTAAGGCAAAACTGAGAAAGAATAAGAACAACTTAAGAACAACATACAAAATGAAAGCCTGAAGTGGTTTTAATACATTAGCTTTCCTTTGTAAACAAAAGCATTGAAATTGTTACACCTAGAGACCTTGAGAAACTGGGAAGTACAGAATTAAGCAATAGTTAATAGAGATGTGAATTACAAAAAAACTTTCCAAAAACATGTTCAGTATCAGATAAATAACATCAAGGAGGCAGGTTTCTTTGCCTTTGGGGAAGCAGGTCCAAACCTCTGAATTCTGATTGCCCTGCTCATGGGACCTGCCAGCTCCTCCTGGTGGGCTGAGTCCTTTCCTCAGCCATGTTGTCCCTCCCGGCTGGCACAGAAGAGCTGGGACAAGGGTGCAGAGTATATGTCTGAGTGCTTATGTGCCGGTGTTAGGTGACAGCGTTTGAAACTCCTCTGGACTCCCTTGGAGACAATAGAGAGAAAGATATTTCTAGGTAGCCATCCATGTATTCTGGTTTAGACCTCTAATTCCAGGTTTCTCTTGCTTGGCTAGGAAGGATGGATCATGTCTGAAATAACTTTTTTTCCCTTCTGCAGGATAAGTGTGGCACTAGTGGATCCCTAGGGGCAGCTCCAGGCATGAGGTTGCAGGCTGAGATCTTCATTGCTAGCTTTTTCCAGGAGCCCTTCCTCATCTAGTGAAGGAAAGGGGATTTAGAAATTTAAAAAAAAAAAAAAAAAAAAAAGGAAGAAACCACAGAATATTCTGAGTTGGATGGGGACCCACAGGGATCATCAAGACCAACTCCAAAATGAACAGCCCATACAGACATCAAACCCACAACCTTGGCATTATTAGCACCATGCTCCAAACAACTGTTAATGTCATATAACCACTTCTAGATAGATCTGCCCAGTCTCTGCTCCCCCTGCCTTTCAGATGTTATCTATTTCCAAGGCAATATACATTATAATAATGTCTAACCTTAAAATTCTTGTTTTATCACAGATAGAAGTGAGTGTTGCAGTCTTGCTGCCTTCTGACCACTTGCAAAAACTTCAGTTTGTCTGTGACAGGCTTGCTCAGGAGAGGTCCCAGTAGTGACATGCTGCGGTGGAAGGGGTGTTTCTGAAAACCCTCACTGATTTTAACAAGGGCAGCTACCTCCTTGCTTGTGTCAGGACACATCTGTGTGGACAGAGTCACGCGAGAGGGGTCTAAGGCAAAGAGAATTTCAAAGTTTCAAATTGTACCTTTCACTGAAATGTATAATTCATACTCATGAGAATTGTGTAAAAATTTTCGTTTCATTGTATAATTTCTGCAGACGATTTCCTGTAGTTCTTCACTGAATGTCTTCATCATTTTTCTTAATTAAAAGAGAGCAAACAGTGTTTTGGTTCTCTCACTTTCCTAGAATTTGCCAGTTGTTTGTAATTGGACTCATCTTAAATCTCATTTTCCCTGTTTCTTGCTGGATGGAACATGCCTGAATTGGGAGTGTGAACAGTTATCATCTCAGGGTGTAAGATTTAAGGGCAAAACACCCAAGTTCTTCACATGTGACAATGCTTGTTGTGCCTAATGGCTATGGATTTATAGCTGTGGTCCTACAGCTGTTGTCCTGCTGCTCCCAGCGCCGGTTTAATCATCTTAAATGCTGTTGGTTACCCACAGTGGTTTGGAGAGGCTTTAAAACACGGCACACCTACAAAAACTGAGCCTTCTTAAGGAAAATAAACATGTACTTGACTAGCACTCTTCAACTTACGTGACAGCTGATATTTTTTTCTACTTTGTCTCCTGTTTTTTTCAAGAGCCAGAAACCTTACATTTTTGCCTTAATGGCCTCTGCACCTGACATCTCTTCATTTAGTATCTACACATTATCTCTGTTTTTCATGTCAAGAACTGTGTTTCTCATTCACGTCATGTATAAACACATGCAGCTTGAGTCTCTGGTGTTTTCATCAGCAGCTTACACTAACCAGTGCCCTTTCCTAATATCCTTAATCTCGGCTTCTGGAAAATAAAATAGTGACCTACTTTATTTTCTGCCTTCAAAGGAAAAACAAAATGCACGTGGTGGAGCAGCAGCTGCTGTTTCCTGAGAGCGAGCGAAGAGCTGTAGTGCCCCTGATTCAGATTTGCTAAACCCATTCCTGTTTCCGTGGGTGTGGGCACTTGCTGCGGTCCTGCCTCTGGTGCTCGGATGCCATCGCTCAGGTCTGGACAAAACAGAAGGATTGTCTCCACGTGAGGATGGGCTAATTCCAGGGAAAGTGGACTCAGGGCTGCAGTCCCCTCTGTCAGTGCTCCCTGGTGCAGCGCTGACCCCTGCTCACACAGCTGGAAAATATCCCCAGCTCATGGGCGTGTGCTGTATGTCGTGCTCCTGCCCTTTGGCCTCCGCCCGTGCCACCGCTGATTTGGAAAACACGGGGAATAGGGACCATTGCGCTGCTTTCACTCTGCACTGGGGGGGAGGAGGCTTCTTTCACGTGGTGTCCTCCCTCCCTTTCTGCCGTGGGTGATGGTGCCAATGTTGACTCATCACCTGCTTGCTTCACAGACCTCTTCCAGCATCTCCAGAAGCTCTGGAGCCTCACAAGACTGTCACACAGCGATGAGAGCTAGGCACCGAAATAGAAAATCAGTAGTATGCAAGCAGTCTCCTCCCACATGTGCTTTTGAAAATCTCCCCCACAACCTTTTGCATCAACACTAACCAGATTTCACCTATAAATCTGCTGCACTTAATCTCTCTAAGTACCTCTCCAGCACTCGTCTCTCATCCCCAACTTAAGCTCCCTTATTGACAGATGTGCACACACACACAAACAACTTATTCTTCCTCCCCTCTCAATCCTCCATTGTTCCAAACCAACATAAGACAACAGCTCTGGCAAGGCTGAATCTGTCCTGTTTGCACTCAAAGTAGCAACCAGTTCAAAACGGGAGAATGGAGCTTCGCTCTGGCCTGGCTTTTGTAGAGCTCCTTGCGAGAGGCAGCCAGACAAACCCTGGTCTCAAATTTGGGGACTTCTGTGGGAGACTCAGGGACTTCTTTCCCGCAAATCCATGGCATATTATCTGCACAATTGCACAGTAGTGGCTGGATGTTTTGCCCTTGGCTGGCTTTAATGCTGTCTTCATGTTATTGTTCCAAAACTGCCTGATGCAACATCAAAGCAGCAGCCCAGACAAAGCACATTCAGGCTGGGAGCTGGGGTGGAAAGAGGGAAACTTTGCAGCAGAGCAGTCATGCAGGGTGTTTTTGCTTTTGCTTCAATGGGACTGAATGGCAGGCAGGAGACCTGCTGGTGCAAGAAATTTCATAGGTGGGAGCCTGGCCAGAGGGAAAATCCAACCTATCTCAGAATGGTGTTAGCTGCTTGGGTTTTTTTTTGGTACATGTTGATGGAAATGTTGGAATATTTAGACTAGGGCATCAGCATGAAGAGTTAACGAAGTGTCTGAGATAAATGCATTGATTCTTTCATGTAGTAAAAAGAGATGACTAAGCTGAGAATTCTAACAAGAGCTAATCTCCATTTCAGATCTTGTTTAAGAGATTAATTATGGAATATTGTAGACCTAATTAGACATAAAATCAAGGGCAAATAGGCACAGCCTTACACCAACTAACAGAAATATAAAAATTCTGCTGGGACAGACTGAATTTCTGTACTTGAAAAGCAAGAAATTGCCACAGCCTCTTACAGCTCTCACATAGATAAAAAATGACAACAAGAAAAAAACTCTTGATATATTAATTGATGAATTTTATATTGAAGAAGGTCTAATGACCTTCTACAAGCACAATTGCGATAAATTTCATAGATACTAGGAGGTGTCATGCTAATTATTTTCCACTTGCACAACATCATCAATTTAAGGAACTTAAATTAACATTAAAACGTTATTTCACTATATTACTAACCTGTCGAATAGCTGGAGAAACAGAAACTGAATTACTAAAATGATGTGCCTGTGTGTTCTCCCACAAAACTGGTGACAGGAAAAGTAATGTAAATGAGAGTCTTTGACATTCACCTGTTGTGTCAGGATTTAAGGAATTTATTTGTAAACATACAAAAAAAAAAACCCAGAAACCCCACCACCCTGGAGGAAGTGAAATCACAAATTTAACTGAGACAAATAATTCCAGGCTGCTCTTGTCAGCTGGCAGCTCTTGGCTTTGAGGGTTTGTTTTTCACAGAGTCCTTGTGAATCCATTGTTGTCTCTCCAAGTCTTTGCCACTTAGAAAAAATGGCAATTCTGGTTTTGGGGGGTTTTTATGAAATTGTCTATCACAGAAACATCAGTTCAATTCTCTGAATTCTACAGTTACTCAAACCACACATGTCCATTGAATCAATGGTCCCCGTAAGCAAGGGAGGTACACACATTTGTGAATACCCCTGTGCATGTCACACGTGAGCTATTTATTTCTAGAGGGGCTTTGATGCCCTTTTCAGCTCCATAGAGAACTGGTGTGGCTGCCTTTGCAGGGTGGGCATGGTGGTGGTGACTTTTACATGATTTTGTGTGCTGGCTTTGGTTGTGGATGTCGTGGGTCCTTTCATCAAGCCCAGCAAGAAGTCTCGTCAGACCTGTGTTGCACACCAGCTTGCTCTCCCCTGCCATTCGTTTGTTACTCCTGCTTTTTCTTGCTCGTTTCTTTTTTTACAACTGGCCAATTTGGGCCAGTGCATTTTATCCTCTGCTCCTGGAGATGGTCCTCAAAAAAACCTTGTCCTTTCCTTTTTTTTCTTTACTGCCTCAGAGCAATAAAGAACTGAAAGTGTGTGCTACTTTTGAGGGCAAGAACATGAAGAGTCTGTTTGAAAGTACAGTTGAACACAAAGTCTCTCATCTGCATGCATGGGAAGAAAAGAAGTGAACAAATCACCTGTGTAGCATTCAGCCTTTGAAGGGTATCAAGGATAACTCTAATTCCATGTGGGATATGTTTCCCTCCAGGAATTTTTTAAAGGACACAGCTGAGAAATGGCTGGAAATAAGTGATCAGAAACAGAAATCAGATTAAGGGGTTTTACCCGGGGCTTCTTGTGCAGCTCAGCCACTTCCCACACTGCCAGATTCCTCTCTTGAGGGTGTTGCCCTTTAACAGGGAGAGGGAACTCTGAGATGAAGATCTAGAAGGGCCAGAATAGCAGTGCCTGGTGAGTTGAACTCACACCAGTAATGATGTCTTTGTGGTCAGATGTGGCAAGAAGGACGCCAGCTGGAATTTGGCTCATGGCAGGCAAATCCAGCAACCTTTTGGGTGTTGGAGAGATCAAATAGTCTTAGTTCATGCAAAAGTAGGCATATTTTTCAAGTTTAACTAAGTTCTAAAACTACTACCTTGCCAGAATTGTTTGTCCTTGAGTGAAAAGGACAAAAGGACAAAGGCATGCATGTTTTTTTCCTTTCCCTTATCTTTATGCAACACTATGCAAGTTCAGGGATATTTCATTTCCTTGGTTTTCAGTCATGTATGGAAATGTGTGTAGAGCAAGGGTCTCAGTCACTTCTCACAGGACAAAGAAGCCTGAAGGCTTCTCCAGCTGTGCAGCAGCTGTGTGCCCCCTCCGTGTGGCAAGCAGCAGAGGATGGGCACTGTTTGCAGCAAGGAGGTTCCCGTGTGAGCACCTGTGAGTGTTTGCCCCCAGCCAGTCCCACCAGGTCCCACCTGTGTCGCTTCTGGTGACACAGCTCCGGAGCAGCCACATTTGGGGCTGACTTTCTGTTGTGGCACTCGTGGCTGTTCCTGCCTTCAAAGCACGTGTTGGGCAGTACTGCTCTGCCTGCCGGCACTGCCTGCACTCCAGCCGTGTCTCCAGCTTCGCTTTTCACAAGATTGCTTTTCAGTGCGACTGATACTCTGACACCATCACAGAAACACCGGCGCTGGGGTGTGCTGCTGCCTGGGATCTGCTCCCGGGCATCGCTTCCACACGTGTTTGTTAGCCTCTGTGTTAGCCTCTGGGCCAGCTTGTGCTGCAGCAGCCCAGGGTATTTCCCACCTGAACTGGGAACTAAGGTTGTGCCATATGTTAGAGACAGAAGATCAAGTCTGCAAGCTGTATTTTCCACATGGTATGGTCTTATAATTTCTCTGTCCTCATCCCTTACTTCTTTTTAAACAATTCCTCATTCCTTAGCCCAGCTGCTCTCCGGAGTGTGGGGCTGTATCCACTCACACAGACCAACCCCAGCACACACCAGCTCCTTCTGCTTTGCAAGATGTCAGGAGAGATTACTGTCCATCCCAGGTTTCAATAAAGTTAGTTCTATATTTATGGAAAAAGAAGAAAAGAAAGGGTCATAAAACCCAACTCCTGGACCTGCATAGCCATTTCTATTTTGACAACAGGGATCCACGATACACTTTGTGTTCCAGAGGAGCCACAGAAAGAGCTTCAAAAGTCTGCAGTTCCCTAATGAAAAAACTCAAGAAATATGCTCAAAACCAAAACTGTTTCAGAAACATATGAGCTCCATTTGTCCAGCTGAATGGCTGGGGATTGGGCCAGAGTGAAGGAGGTTTGCAAATTTTTTTTTTAAATCCTGCTAAAAATATTTTTGTCTTGATAGAACTGTAATTCACATATGCTGTAATGCTGGTTACTAATTAAATCATTCTGAGACTTAGAAATGCAGATAAAGCAAGCAGGGATTAAACTGGTCTGGCAGTTTCAGTATCTTTAGGAAATTTCCAGTTGAATTTTACAGAAAATTGCTTAAATAAGCACACAGACAGGAGAAAGACCCTTTTCACAATTACTGTCTACTGTATGGAGCCTGTATATCTCTAATAGCGATGTCTTCATGCACATTAAGAGAAAAAATGTTATGGTACATATGAGGTCAGTACTTTCTACAATTCAGTAATATCCAATCTTTTTTACGTGTGAGACAAACCTATTCTTCATCCTTATCACTGACAGACAGTATCAGCTGTCATGAAGACACAAAACTGATGAGTGCGAGGTGTATCCAACATGGCCCAGGAGGCTCCTGGAGGCGTTGTGTGTAACTTGGGCACATTGTGCCTTATTAGGAAGGATACACTTGGCATCTCCCTCTGTGCTGTCCACAGGTCTCCTCTTCCCATGACTGCTTCCCCAGGAGCTGCTCATGTCCCCTTGGAGAGGTCTGAGGAGTTGGAATTAGAAGTGTTCACTTCTCCTGCAGTCCTCATGAGACCTACAGGAAAGGGAAATCCTCTTCTGGCTCTGTGTGGCACCTCCAACCCCGTTCTTCCCTGACTCTGTGCAAGAGCAATCTCCCTGCTGTTCCTCAGGCATCTCCAGACCCACTGGGAGCAGTGGGGAACCAGGATTTTGGGAACCAACTCCTTACTGGACCCAGGGCTGCCCCAGTGCATCCAGCTGCCCTCTCCAGCATCCTCACAACAAAATATGGAGCCTCACTACTCTGCTTGGTCTTTGGCTCAGCTTTTGCAGGGTCTGGCTGAGCTCTGAGTTAAGTCAGCTGCTATTCTTGCATTACAACTTTGATTTTTGGTGCTTTCATTTAGTTGTTCATTAAGATGCTTAAATGCAAATGTAGGCACTTGGGTTATGGTTTATACAATGTCTAGATCTGTAATTCTCACTTGGAAATGTGTTAATGTAAATTACTGGCAAGTGCAGCTTTCTACATCTCTGATAGTGCTGTCTCACACAACCAGAACCCCGGGGTTCTGCTTGATCCTGGTGTTGCAGATGTACTGTAAAAATAATCACATTTTAGAGCCCTGCCTTTGTCATTTAGCCTGGTAGTCTGATTGTCCAGCTATGGCTTATGGCAGGAAACTCCCCATAAAGAGCAACACACTGGACAGAGATTTGTAGTGGCATGTTTTAGTACTCTGAAAGAAAGAGAGAGAAAAACATGTTAACAGTGTGAAATGAAGGTGAGTAAAAGTGTTTGATTATTGCATCCTGCTGTTTTAGGAGTATCTTACGTCATTCTTGGGCTTTTTCAATTCTAATGAGGTATAAAAGAAACACAACAAACTATGCACAAACTCTGTATTACAAGATAATAATTTGCCATCGGATGATACATAAAATTTTCAGGAACTTTTTGGGAATACTCTACTCTCTTAAGTGGTAGCAGGTTAATGTATTTCCTTTGTGGAAATGACTTTTGACTTCTGATGTTAAGAGAAACTTCTCTGAAAATCTTTCTTCTTAGCTAGAAGCAAATTGTTTGCAATGCTTTATTATAATTGAACATCCATAATGTTCAGTGTATGAAAAAAAAAACCCTTAAAAGAAGTTATCAATACTATAAATGATTTATAGAAAAGCATCATTCTCTTTAAATGCTTCACCATATTTGAAGTGCAAAAGGCAAGTCAGATGCTGGAGTCACACCAAATTCATATTAGGGCTCTGTGCTACTGTGTTCTGTTCATTATTATAAGTATTTTATATGTCTTCTTAGCACTAAGTGCTTTGCAATTGTTCAATAAGGGAGTTAATTGGTGTTATTTGATCTTTTTCTTACCTTTTCCCTTTCATTTGTGCAACTGAGTATTTTGGTAGGGTTGGTTTTCTTTAGGATACACAAACCTATTAACATTGGAGAAAACAGAGAGAGAAAGTGTACCTTGTATTTGGGACTGAGAGGTGAAAGGCTGCATGTCTCCAGTGCTTGTGAGACCCCATTCCCAGCGCAATTGGACTCAGTGATTTCCAAGGACACTGAGCTGAGCCCTTCCTAAGAGCTGCATTTGGGTCAGCACATTTAGGTTTTCACTGCCTCTAACAATTAACGAGCTCAAACCCTCCTGCCTCGGGGAGACAGCATCCCACCTCTGCAGCTAAAATCTTCCCAGAGAACTGAAGGAGAACAGATTTAAGCCGATTCACAACAGCTTTAATTAAACCTCAGTTAAACTGGTTCACATTTAAATATCCAGGAGATACATGCAGGATCCACACTTAATTACTGCAGCACAGCCTAATGCCCTCTTCTGTGCCCATGGCTGGTGGGCTCCTGCTCGGGGCTGGTGGGGTGCAGAGTTCTGCTGGGCTGCTCCAGCCCCCCACTCCCTGCTCCACTTACCCACCACTCCCAAGCCCCCTCTACCCTCTCCCCGCAGCCTGATGAGGCCCAGTGGCCCTGGCAAGCAGCTGCAGAGCGTGGGCAAGGCAGGCAGGGAGCCCAGGGCCACCCCAGCACGCCCTGCCCTGCTGCTGGGAAGAGGCTGCTGCACGGTCACAGGAGGGATGGAGGCTGGCGGTGCCCGGCACTGCCTGCAGCCATATGGCTGCTCCAGGGGCTCCCTGGCACAGCCCCCAGCAAATCCTCTTAGTTCAGCTTCACCCTCTTTCTTGCCTCTTTGATGTTGGTCTTGCCTTGGTCCCTGCTCCGGTCCCAATTCCCACTGCAAGCTCTAGCGGTCAGACCGTGGTTGTGCCCCGGCGCTCTCATGGCCCGACCACAGCTCAGGGATGGGACACTGAGGTTACATCTGCTCTCTGCACAGGGTTCTGCCTGGTAGTGAGACACCACGAGAGCAAAAAGTGTGTTCTGTGAGAGGGACACTGCCTGGCAGCAAAGATCAGGAATGAAGAACTTATATTTGCTGCTGATTCTCTGCTTTGATACCTTGCTAAGGTACCTGTTTGTCTCCCTGTGTCACAGGCAGGCACTGAACATAAACCTACTGTCCCAAAGCTGTTACGAGGATTTTTGTTGAAAATCAGATCAAGAAAGTGAAAAGCAGTAATTAAAATGTTCTTATATGGAGTGGAAGTAGGTGCAGAGCCTTATGCACCAGGAAGGGTGCCTTCACATTGGCAACAGCCCATTGCAATTTATTCTGTTCCTCAAAATCTAGGTAAGAAAACAAAAATGCCTGCTGATCTCTTTTTCAGTTTTGAAACAGCATAATAAAAAAAAAATCTGCTATAGCTAATGACTGCATTTGCATAGATTACATGTGACAATCCAGCACACAACAGGGTGTCCTGCCATGCAGACAACAAGCCACAAGGGTGATGCACTTCTTTGGCATTCGTTGCCATAAGTCAGCTACACTTCTACAATAACAGCGTCAGCTACTTTCCAGGAGGGCTTTGGCTAACAGTGCCAGAGAAAATTACTGGCTCCCTCTTGTTTTCCAAGATGAAAGGTGTAGGGCTCTCTCCTGCCAAGTGGGGAGGAGCAGTGGAGGAGGGGAAGCAGCTTTCATGGAGGCACCCAGCAAAACCCCTTGGCTCTGGAGTGGCGAGGGGAAGGAGTCAGCTCTGCAGGGCTCAGACTGAGGGAGGCTGAGCCCTGGTGCCCAGCAGGCAGGACAGGGCGGCCGTGCACAGCCCTGCCATGGGCCAGGCTGAGGGAGGGCCGGCGCCTGCCATGGGGCAGCATGGCTGGATGCCACCAAGAGTTGGAGGGGAAAAAATGGCTCCTTTGTGTTTTCAGCACAGTGGTTGAGTTTTATGGCATTGCTTTGTTATTCTTGCAGCATTGGCTATGAACAAATAAAATACGACAATTTATATCCTAAGGGAAACTGGCTCTGATACGGTGCTATTCCTTTTTGCTTTGCTTAATTGGGCTAACAGAAAAAGACAACAGCTGCAATGGTGGGAATGAAAAATGCCTTTGCTTGTCCTGGTTTTGACAGCAATCAGCCTGACAGGGGATTATCAATTGATCTGAGATAAGTGTGAGTGAAGGGTGCAGTTTGTTGTCTGTTTATCCCCTTTACTATTTCATAGATACAATTACAGATTAAAAAAAAACTAATACAGAGAGTTACTTTGAGAGAGAGAAAAATGTTAGGCATGTTAAAGACCGGTGTGAAAAGGAGAGGGATCTCCCTGAAAAAAATGCTCTGGGACTTCTGTGTGTTTGGATATGCGCATATGTGTGCGCACGCGTGTCATGAAGCAAGAAAGTCAAGAGAGAGGCCATAGTCATGTGGTTTCGACAAAAAATCAGGTCATTTTCTCCAGCTTGTTTCTTCCAAGTCTGCAGATCTAACAGCCACAGGATGCTTCCTTCTGTCCTGGTAATCCAAGAGTTCAGGCAAAGCTCTGTGACCACCTGTCAGCCTATTTTTGTGAAGCTTGATGGAAAAACTCCACAAAAATGAGTGGACGATCTTGACTTCCCATTTGATAGATATGACATCTTTTGGATTGGTGTGTAATTTTCCCATTGGGTTTTGCCAGAAGCAGGAGACGATATGCCCTGGCCAGGAATCAAGAGAGATGGGCTTTTCCCAATCAGCCGGAGACCCTGGGCAAACCTGTGCTACTGGTTTCCAGTTTGCCTGCCCCTGGCCCTGATCCAGGACTGTGGAGCTTGGTGGGAGTTTTGCAGTTATCCTTGGTAGATGCTGAATTCCAGCTGTCATGTGTGGAAACAGCACAAAGGAGAGCCTTCCAGGTTCCAAGAGGCTGGGGGATGCTTGCTCTGCCTACCAGGGACCCAACTCAAAGGGCCTATTCCTACGTTTCTTACATGCTCCGTGTTCAAATGGTGCTTCTCTGGAAACCTGTTTTATCCGGGCAAGAAAAAGAGCAGGAGTGGAAGCCCCAGTGATTATTCCTCTTGATACTAATCTATTCTTAAACTGCACTGTACTCTTCAGATATTTCAGTAAAACTGACATAAATCAACACCCACTGCTTCGTTTTTCTTAGTGGTGGAAAAAAAAAGGAAAAAGAGACAACTGAAAAGCCGTCCTTTAGCTGACATTCAGTTGGAATTGATCGAGCGATCTGCTGTCAAAGCAACAGCACTTGTCAAAAATAGCCCTATGGAAAAAAACCTCTGGTGTTATTTGTATCGCGTGTCCCACACAATGCTCCTTGGTGAGAGCGGGGACCGACATCGGGACGGGATCAGTGGGAATGCTGTGTGCGAAATTAATCGTGTGCTCCTCCATGAGCCACCAACGTCCCCGCGACTGCCTCCAGCTAACAAGCTCACCCGTGTGCATCAGCACATGGTTTCTAGAAAGAACAAGCGGGGTCAGATTGCTTTAGAAAGTCTCACAGCTCTGAGGGACCAATGCAACCAAAATCCAGGCTGCACCAAGTCTTTCTCAGGGTGTAACCTTGACCAGAGTCCCAGTCCTGCAAACTCATGACCACAGTAGCTCCTCTGGTGCAAGAAAGGCACTGCCACGTGCATAAACATCGAACAATGCACATGTTTGCATTAGAGACTATGGAAAATCTTTTATTTCTGCATAACAATGTTTTTCCCAAGCAGAAAACCTAAAAAACAGAAAAATGTTGCAAATGTTGGTTGATATTTTTGGGAAAGTGAGGAAATAACTTCAAACCCATGAATACAAAAACATTTAGAAATTTGAGCAAACTTAGGTGCTTTTCTCTGAACATTTAAGTCGAGCTCAGAGCTTTTAGGAACAGATTTACCTCATCCACCCATAAACTGGTCTGTAAAACAGGTCAAATAAACTGCACCCTAAGGATACCTGCCTTTTGCCACATTAAAGAAAGGGGATTTAAGCTAACTCGCCGAGATGCAGCTGTTTACTCTGCAGCTGCTTAAAGCATGGGGAGACAAAACCTACCTTTTGGTTTGATACAGAGGGAAGCCAATGGTTCCTACAGGTTTGTAAGGCATGGCCTAGCTTTGCATGGCATCTTATAGCCAACCCTTTTGGAAGCTGCTGAGACATATCCTATGTCAAATACAAAATATATAGTGTGTATCTGCATACAGGAGCACTTGCAGTTTTGGGGCTCCTAAAAAAAATACTGTGAGTGAATTTTGTCCTTAGTTTTGAAAATCTGTCATAATAAAAATCACAGTTCTTTCTCTCCTTTCCCACCACATTCCAGGACACAGATTTGGTCCCAAAGCTTTTCAGTCATTCCCTTGCAGTCTGTGTATTTCACATGTGCTCAGGTGTCTTTTTCCTCTTTCATATTTGGCCTCTGAGTCCTTTCATCTGAGCCCAGAGCTGCTGGCTGGTGCTCAGCTGCTCTGCCCCGCGTTCTGCCCAGGACTTCTTTATACTAAGGGAAATGAAGGGAGAGAAGAAAAGTGAGACAGAACACTCCTGAAATCAAACTAATAATATATCTATCAGTAATTGTAATGAAAGGGCTTATTTTTTAAATTCATCTGTAGCAGCTGAACCTCACAATAGCCTTGCTAGCAAATTGGGTAAGTATTTCTTACTAAAAAAAAGATAGATCACATCTATCTAGGTAGCCTATTTAGTTGAATCTTTAATTAAGGTCCTGATTCTGACTTTTACATCTACTGACACTAATCAGAAGTATTTCTGCTGAAGTCAAAGGAAAGGTCAGAGAGAGAGTACAAAGGTGAGGAAAAACCTCAGGCTTCCCCAATGTGATTAAAGTTTTCTAAATGCTTACCTCTCAGTAAAAGAGTCTCAGCAGAATTGTTCTCCAAAAATCATGCTCAACTGCATCTCAACTGTTCGAAAAACATATTCTGACCCAGTATTCCCCACGGTCCCCCTAATCTTCTTACACTCCTGTTTGGGCTTTTAATTAAAGATAGTGAGAAAGACCCATCTCTCCTGTGGTACTATTGTCTGTCAGGTCTGCTGAGTCTGCACAGCCAAGATTTTATTTTCATTTATTTTTGAAGTAGAAAAATGCAACTAGCACAATTAGAAATAAAATTTAAGTTTTGATTATGTCTCGGATACTGCAAACAGCCAAAGAAAAATAGCTCTATGTCCATCTAAAAATATATATAGATTTATGGGATTTTTTTTTTGACCTTCCTCTTTTCAGTTCAGTATATGGAAGAAAATAAACTCTAAACATTTCTAGTAATTACAGTGCAAGTAAATCTGGGATTGGACAGGGTTAATTCTTAGAGGTTCTAGCTATACTGTTCCAGCAAGATTAAAAGGTTTTGGGTTTTAATGCACAGGGCTAGGGCACTAACATATTATTAATTAGAAGTAAATCTATCCCTTGGGGGACTACATGCACTGCCTTCATTTTTAATTTGTATTTAGCTTTAAGACAAACGATGGATATTTCCCCTCTTCCAGTTTCTCGGTTGTTTCCTTATTTCACTGTAGTCCTTTTGTTTTGCATTGGGAAGAACAGTTGGATAACACAGAGATAGTATGCAAATAATTGATTTTTTTCAATCTGTTGACTAAACTGGAAAACATTCAATAATTTTCCTTGGAGTCTAGATCACGTTTTGCTTCATTTCGGTAGGGTTACTGTTATTTTCCTATTTTGCTCTTTAAAACAGCAAAATAAAAGCCATTTATAGAGAAAAATTGTTTTGACAACAAAAAACTCTACGAAGATCTTGGATGAGCTACTGTATCTTTATTCTTTCTCAATTCAGATTGTTTACTTGATTTCAGAAACCCAATGATTGTTTTGCTCAACCTGAACATTCATTTCTGCTGAACTTTTTTTTTCCTCCCTAAAGTTGCACTTACAAGGGATGCTGAGGCTAAGGGACAGTAATAAAAGCAAACCTCACAGTGGCCACAGGATTCCTGTCACGTGCAGGGACGTTGTTGGCCTTTGCTGTGAGGATATTGTAGTGAGGACAAGTATTCCTCCTCATGAAGGCCTCACTAAGAGGTCTCAGGTCCAACACACAGTCATCCATGTTAATGAAATGAGACTTCTTCCCATTTTGGTTAGATTGGGACAGTGTTTAAACACATGAAAAGCTAGTGGCTGTTTTCTTCTTTCCTCCACATTTATGCTGCAGAAGGGCATGATTGTTACCTGTTCAAGAATCTGTACCTCAGCTCTTGTTTGGTGTGGTTTCTTGGAGATTTAGAAGAGGTTCTGGTTGCTTAAATTACAAGATTTTCCAGCGGGCACTTTCAAATTCTGTAGATTTGTGTAGTTTAGATGTAATTTTCTGAAAATAGATTCCAGGTCTCTATTTTGAGAAACAGGTCTTGCTCTGCTCACTGAACACTTGCCAGTACTGCAGCACTTCAGCCAATAAAACACAGTAATGACAGTTTATTATCTCCCAGGAGACTGGAGATATACTTTGCAGGGACATGAACATCTCCTGGTCATGACGAACTTCGCTATCTGTACATTGCACTGATACCAGATTTTGCTGGTGACAGTTTTCCATGTGTTAGTCAGGCAGTTTCTGGTGAGCATGAAGCCTGTGTGGAGATGACAGTCTGATAGAGTGTAGGAAACTCACTTTATCCGTCATCTTCTTCTTGCCACTCGCTTTTCTTCTTTCTGTATATTGCATTTTTTAGATTCCCTTAAGACCTTTTTCTCTGAGGCATCCGCAGATTTGAGCTGCCTGTGAGCGTGAGCTGGCCAGGCTCTGGACATGCTGAACTGCACATCTCTGGTCTTTATGTCTCTGCAGCTGGGGAAAGCTTGGTTTGAGAAAAGGATATGGAAAATGGTCTGACCTGGGAAAATGGAGGAGGATTAACAAAGCAAATGGTCCTGAAGAGGTCTTAGCTCCGGCTGCATGGGCTCGAGAGGGAGGAAGGAAATACGCAGTACTAGAGGACATGGATCTGTTGGGAAACAAATGCAAACAAGTGGCAAATGTTAGAAATCCAGACACTTTTCCCCTTTACCTGTATGAGCAGCCACTTGCCACTGATATGTGTTACAGCAAGAATATTCACATGGAAAATAAGAGGGATTGTTTAACTCCCCATTTCTTTTTCTGAATTTTTTTGCTGTTTTTAACTGTTCTCTTTTTCTAGTCCCAGTGGCTCCCTAAGCAGATTTTAAGGTATCAGTAGAGATCTCACACTACTTATGTCTTCCTTAATGAGCCCATTGATTTAGTAATCCAGCAAACAGCATCTCTTCCATTTTCTGGTACTGTAATGCACTGAAGAGTTTAACTGTGCAGTAGCACACCAAAATGGAACTGCGGTGTTCAAAGCAACTTTTCAGGTAGAGGGCCTGTTTTCCCTAAGGACGTGTTATTGCTCTACATCTCCCTGCACTCATCCTTAAATTGTAGATCCTGGCAAGGTAATTATCTATTGCTTTCTAAAAGCCTGCTGACTTTCTCCCATTACCAGCTGGGGCCCAGATGCAGGCACAGTGCCAGCCAAAGTCTTGCAATTCACATTCTGTGATTTAGATTCACTGCTTATCATTAAGAAGACCCACAAGTTTTAAATTGATGTAGCATCTTTGAGCACCATGAATTATATATGTATATGTACAATTAACAGTGGTACTCAATGGTCTTAAAGGTCTTTATGATGTAAACAATTCTGTGATCCTATAATATATGTGATGGATGAAATACAACCTCAGAGAATGTTAACCAAAAAAACAAACAAAAAAAAGGTTAAGAACTTCAGCAAAAGCCAGGTAAACTTTGGCTTAACGCTGAACATATCCTGCTTATGTTGAGAGGGTTGCTTCCGACTCTCTGGAGTCACTGAAGCTTCACAGAAATGAAGCATGAAGAGAAAAACTCCCGCAGAGATGTTCAAACACCTCTGTCCTGTCACCCTGTGCTCAGTGCCCCATTCAGCACGCGAGGCAGCCTTGAAATACCAAAAAACTGGGGCTTCTGGCTACTTGTCACTCCCATCGCTAATTCATACATGATGAATCGTGGGATGTTTTTCAGCATTCATTCTGTGCCACACTCTGCAGTCTTTGGGGCAACTGAGAGCATCTGCCTGGTGTAAGGCCTGGGGAGAAGGCAGGGTGAGGCTCTGCAGCCTGTTTGTAATTACTGCCGATCCTGCTGTTCCACCCCATGGCTCCAGCTGCGGGCGTGCCCCTGCGGCTCCGCCACTCCGTAGGGATGGAGGCAGGCGCAGGACTGCGGCGCCCGTGGGTCACTGGAGAAGGCAGCCTTGTCGGAAATGAGCAAAGCCCTGGCTTCCTGAGGATCACAGCACAGGGCAGTGGAGGAGTCAGGGATGAGAGCTGAACCAGCAGTGTGTGACAGTAACCTTTAATAAGCAGCCCAAAATAGTTGTAGGGTATGTCCAGGGAACAAGGACAAAGTCCGTGTTCATGACAAAGTCCTTAATCTCTATTAAAAAATGTATACGTATAAATGCTACATTTTAAAAAATTACCCTTTTTAAAATAGTTTTTTTTATGTAGTGTTTCTTGTCTGGTTTTCTTCATTCATACTCAATCGACACATGAAAAAAAATCCACCTTGGAGAACAGACCCTTTTTAATATCCCCTTCAGCTAGAATAAAACCTGCTGGTGTGGCCGTGCCATGCAGCTCAGCATGGGATCTCTTCCACCATATCAGATGCCCCTCAGGCTAAGCCAGGTCGGGGCGGGGTGGGGGGTGGAATGCAGTAGAAACATCTCTCCCATTAACAGTGGCTCAGCTGCCCCTCATCTGTAATGTCATCAGAAGCTCCCTGCTGGCTCCGAGTCTCTCTGCGCTTTCAAATTAAGGCTCCTCATTTGTTTTCACTTTGCAAGGTGTCTGTCAGTTGCTCTTCCACCTTGCCAGACAGGCAGAGTTATGACATTTTTCACTGTCAGAGGCAGACTTCCATTTCAGACCTACAGAGATGAAGGGAAGCCATAAAGAAATCCCTACCATATTTCAGGGGACTGAAAAGCATATCATAAGTTCACAATGAATCCATAGATGTCTTCAGGTTAAAACAAAATACTAAAAGGTTTTTTTTTTTTTAAAAAAGGGAATACTTAATTTGTCAATTTAAAAATTCAGTGCTTTAACATTTCGTTTTAGAATGACTATCCATTTCCAGGCGTACTTCAAGGTTATTTAAATAATATTTTTTAAAGTGCGAAAAGTATTGAAACCAAATGTGTGGAAAAAAAAAATCAGTTTGTCAAAACATTTTTAAAGTAGTAATTTCAGGTTGACTTCAAGTCACTTTCCTGCATTAACAGCTGGATTTTAAGCTGGCTGAAAAACAAGCTGAAAGTCCACCCTTCTTGTCACAACCACAAATATTGACACAAAAAGAAAGAAGGCACAATAAGTTGTCTGTTCCATACAGCTGCAAAGCATTTAGTCATCTCTCCTCTGCCTTTTGTATCTCTGAGTCTCCTTCCACTGGACCCAATGCTTGTCAGAAGAACAGGCAAAATATAAAGGAGTGGTGAAATGTAGCAAAGCACCAGGATGAAAGTGCAAAAACGGACAAGGTCAGCCATGTGGCCAAGTCTTACTTATCAGTGTTTTTGCCCATTTTTTCTCAAGATACATGATCAGGGTTTGTTCTTTCAAATTTCCAGAGTATGCCTGGCTATGTGTATTTGCATTTGCTGAAGAGCATTTGGTGTTCTCTCTTTCTTACCAAGTTTCCTTTATCTGTGTAAAGAGCAGAGGTATGGCCAAGTAATGGGGAAACTCATGACATGGTACAACTGATGGAGGCACAGTCAAGGTGAGGAACTTACACCTCTGGGTCAAGGTTCTGGTCTGACTCCTGTCTCTGTGGCTTCTGGGTCCTGGGCATGTTTACAAACTGTACTCTGTAAAATGTAACTCACTCCTCCTCCTCCAGCCAATGTCTTGGCTTCTGCCTTGTCTGTCCTTTCCTCTGTCTCTTGCAGAAGGCAGAAGAGGAAGAGACCTGTAAGTTGAATGATGTGTTCACCCATATTGCTCTTATTGAACACTCCTAATTCTGAATGCAAATGGCACTTTTTATACATGAACAGGACTAAATTCACTGGATAAATTATTCACAACAGATAGTTCAACCTGCTCTCGTGGGAGAGTGCAATGAATGTCTGATGATGTTAAAAAAACACCCAAACCTACAACTAATTCTTCCAGCCAGTGAAGTCAATGGCAAAGCCTTTCACTGACTTCAAAGGGAGCCCCATGCCAGTGGGCCCACACACGACTTCTCGTTTAGTGGTACTCACTTGCATTTAGAGCTTAAAGCCAGACAAGTGTTTCTGTTTTGAGGAGCCCAAACTAGTTCTGTATGGCACAGCTGGGCTGCCAGGGCACGGGAACTATTACAGCCCTGGGTGAAAGCAGCTCTGTTCTGCAGCTTTGGGGCAGAGCACTGCCCCAAGCTGAAATAACCCAGCAGAGAGAGCTGGGTGTTCAGCGAGTCTGGAGCTCAGGGTGGGTTATTTTGACCAGGTTTGTCTAGTTTGGAGAAATTGAGACTGAGAGACGATCTCTCTGCTCTCCACAGGTCCGTGAGAAGGGGAAGTGGAGAGGGAGGTGTTGAGCTCTTCTCCGTGGTATCCAGGGACAGAGTGCATGGGAATGATTCAAAGTTGCACCAGGGGAGGTTCAGACTGGGCATTAGGAAGCATTTCTTTACTGAGAGGGTGGTCAAACACTGCAAAAGGCTTTCTAAACAGGGGATGGATGCCCCAAGCCTGTCAGTGTTTAAGAGGTATTTGGGCAATGCCCCTATGATGTGCTTTTAGCCATTGGGTCAGGCAGTTGGGCTGGATGATCACTGTAGGTTCCTTCCAACTGAACTGCTCTGCTCTACTCTATTTCTATTCTATTCTATTCTGTTCTATTCTATTCTATTCTATTCTCACCAAGGATAGATGTGCAGCCAGTTAGGAATTTTGTGATCAGGGTAACACCAGCCACCCTGATGTGACTGGACTGCTGGCCATCATCCCTGGTGGCAATTCGATATGGGCATGATTTGGGTGCCATGGCTGTGCGAGTAGATGCAGGGTCTGGGAAAAGGTCTGTGTGGGGACTGCCACCCTGCTCCCCCTCCATGGCAAGGGAGGCGACTGCGGTGAGGGCTTGGCTGTGCCCCAGCTTGTACCACTGCTCCCCTCTGGTCGTCGGCAGTGGGCACATGTGGCCCCGGGCAGCGCAGAGAAAGACGGACACGGGGATGGTGCGAGTCGTCCGGCTGAGGGAGATGGGAAAGCAAGGGGAGAGGGGAGAACTTAGCATCTCTGCCTCTGCACCTGGGACTATTTACCCACCACGTTCGGTCGGGGTGTCCCATTTTCCCACCCGTCTGCCGTGCGCTGCACTGGCACCTGCAGACCGCCACCACCCCCCAGCGCCCCCGGCCCCCGATTTCTGTCGGCGCTGCGAGCGCCAAGCTGCATCCCCCAGCCCACGCAACGCCCTTCAGTCACGCAACGCCCGCGGTCCGGAGCGCGGCGCGGCTGTGCCGGCAGGACACGGCGGCGATGCGGAACGCTCTCATCAATAAAATCCAAGCTCTGCCCGCCCGGGCGCGGCACCCTGCCGGGGCACCCGAGAGCCCGGCTGTGCGTGGGCGAGGGGCGGGCGGGGCGGCGGGCGGTGGGCAGGGGCCGCGTTATGTAAGGGCGGCGGGGCGGGCGGC
>VZRL01000732.1:59072-79708 GCA_013397895.1 Origma solitaria
GGCGGCGCGGAGCCGCGGGCCAGCAGCCCCCCGCCCCGGGAGGAGCCGCCCGCCGCCGTGCGGCCACCCGAGGAGCTCAGCCGCGAGCGACCGGAGCCGCCCGCCGGAGAGGTTGGGACCGCGAAGGATGCGGCGATAACAGGTGACATTCCAATAACGACTATCCCCCCTGTTGAACCTCACTGTGATAGCGGTCAAGAGACGGCAGCCGCCCCTGACCCTTCCTCTGTTGATCCACCCTCAGAGCAATCGATTGATCGTATTTGTTTGATGTTTGCTGACGTGACTTCACTGAAAAGCTTTGACTCTCTTACAGGCTGCGGAGATATTATTGCGGACCATGAGGAGGATGTGGGCGGCGGGAGTGGCGTCTGCGAGAAGAGCACCCCCGGGCCCAGCAAGCTCGGTGCCACCAAGAAGCACCCCACCATGGTGGCCTACCAGGGAGGAGGGGAGGAGATGGCCAGCCCGGACCAGGTGGATGACACCTGCCTGCAGGAGTTCTGGGATATGCTGTCGCACACAGACGAGACTCAGAAACAAGGAGGAGGAAGTGGAGGAGGGACAAAGAAGCCCGAGGGGTTGAAGGAAAACCGAGGTACCGAGGGGGCCCAGAATAAGGTGGTGGTGAAACGTGGTGGCCTCCACCAGATTGCCATCCACCTTAACCACAAAGAGGAGCAGAAGGGCAGCGAAAAGGAGAAGCACGAGGGTGTCCCTAATAGTGATGAGGGCTACTGGGATTCCACCACCCCTGGTCCCGAGGAAGACAGTTCCACAAGCATCCAGAAGGAAACCATTCCCAGGGATAGCTACAGTGGGGATGCTCTCTATGACCTCTATGCTGAGCCGGATGAGAACCCACCAGCGGCGCCTGCAAACGAAGAAGTCCCCAGCATGCCACGCTCCAAGCCAGTGTCTCCAATAACGACCGTGAGCTCACTGAAAACACCCTCGAGCGCAGCGAAGGACTCCAAGATACCCATCAGCATTAAACACCTTTCGTCGCATCCCGCCAGCCATGGAGCAGATGCCAGTAACAGCCATCACGTCGCACACCATCACCTGGCCAAAAGTGAGATGCACAGAACAAAAATCCCTGTCTCCAAAGTACTGGTACGCCGGGTCAGTAACAGGAGCGTAGCAGGGACGACAGTGAAAGCTGCCACGTACCAGGACAGTGCCAAAAAGTAGTTGGGTAAGAGGTGGAGACAAAGACAGAGAATGAAGTCAATGTGGGAAAGTCCGCATAGGAGACCACAGATAATGAATTAGTTTTGCATCACCTGAAGAAAGTCACCTAAAAGGCTTCCTTCACTGTACTCCGTGGGTCTGCACTTCTGAGTCTCTTCTTACTAGACTGTATGGCTGAATATAAAAAGTCAACTTCTTTTTGAGCACTTTTTTTTACATTTGTATCTTTTTTCTGCAACACTAAACACTGGGGAGGTTCATTTTTACATGCCTTTCTGGAAGCAGGACTTGGATTATGACCATCCTTCCTCGAGCAAAGCAGTGTCATGAGTTCTACAAGGGAACAGAGTTACAAAAGGAGCGACATGAGAGGTTCTCCAATACACTTACCTTTTAATCATTTCTTGGGGAGGAGTGGAGGGTGGGTGCCTGGCTGGCTCCGGAAATGATGTTTGCTCTACAAGATGTTGGAAAAAATGCCAAGCAGAAAACAACCCACTTAACAGGTATTTTACCTGCTGTAGGAACGAGAACACTGCTCAGCAGCAGACTTGATTGACTTGTGTGCAGGAGATAAAACTAAGGAGTTAGGTGGACTTGTCTAACAGGAAAACACATTTTTGTTTGTCTGTCTGTCTGGTTGGTTTTGATCTGGTCTAATGTAAATGGGTAACAGAGACACCTGACGTAGGTTCAGATGTTTACATCAATACTCGTCCGATAATGCATACAATCAGGTTCAGGGAAACATTTTACTAAATGCCAATATATACACACTGTCCACATTTATACAATAACTTGCTCGCCGTGTGTAAATATATACGTGTTTTAGCAGATTTTTTATAAAAAAAAATCACCTGTCCTTATTATCTAGAGTTTAAGCAAGAGTTAGTTTTTATAGGTAGATAATTTTACAGTTCTAAAATGATAGGACTTTGTGTAAGTACCTTAAATTAGAGCAAAACTCTGGTTTGTATGGGCTCATGCATCCCTAGATAAGTAAGTCTGAAGTGCTGATTTTATTCCAGTGGTACATTCCATGGCTCAGAGCTGATGTTCTGACAGCATTGCCACTGCAAACCTCTATTTTTCAGGGGTTTAGACAAAGTTGCTCTGGGCTTAAACCTTACCGAGAAGGAACCCAGCAAAGAAACATGTTTTTTAAGTATTATTTTTTAAAATATATAAAATTAGTTTTTGAATATTTAAAGAAAGTTTGGGTTCTTGTTGCTTTTTATTTTCATTCTTAATAATGTCAGAATAATTTTACTTCAAGAGAGAAAAAAATTATGGTAAGCTAGTGGTACATAAAATGGTCTGATGAGCTTGGATCTTAGGAGAAATGTATTAATGGCCATGACATTTTGAATAGTGGCTACTGTACATGGGCATTGGCAACATTTCAAAGAAATTTAATAGGGTTTTAATGTGCCTGAGGACATATTTTTATGATACACTGAAAAAGCTCTAAAAATCACTGAAGTCTAAAGGTAAATATTATGTATTTACAAAATATTTTGATATAAGTATTTAATCATCAGACCACAGTTAATATAAAATATATGCTCCAGTGTATCTGAAAAATAATATACATTTTAAAGATATACATGTCTATATTATGCAGAGAATCCTAAATTCACATCATTGAAGCTAATAGGTCTGATCTTACATAGCAGTTGGTTTTATTGTCTCTTAACTCAAAAGGAAAAAAAGGAAAATAAATATACAGAATATACATTTGAAGGATATTAAGGTTATAGGGAAACCATAAAAAGCCAGGAAATACCATAATAAGAATTGTATATATGTACATGTGTGATTCATGGTTCACTGGGGAAATGACCTTAAAGTCACGAAGGTGAAATTGGCATCTAGTTTCGAAATGCTGCAGAATTTAATACTGAGTTGCAGCAGGCCAGCGAAAGTGTTAGTTTCCCTAACCAGCCCCTGTTTTCATGGTTTAAGAACCTTAATACACTTCAAAGAAGATTATTTTATGTTTCCTTTCTGACGTGTACGTGTGTGGTTTCCTATATGCCCCCTCACCCAGACGTGTTGTACATATGCATGTGTAGCGAGCACACAGCTCCTGGCAGGGCCCAAGCGCCAGCACACACTCGCACTCGTGTGAGCACAGCCACGCACAGGCTGGGGGTGTGCTCCAGATCTGCCTCCAAACACGCTGGCCATGGTTTCCTTTGCCTCAGAAAGGGATTTGCATTTGGTCTGACTCTACTTGTGCATTTTAGAAAGTCAAAGCTGAAACACCCTCAAAAGGATGCATGTACAGAACACAGAATATCAGCCCTAAACAAGACATTTCTTTTCCTATTCTTTTGTTTTTGTTTGACTGTAAGGGATGCATCTTTCCTTGCATGACAGCTCTGCAGAAAAATCATAATTCCCCATTTTGTTCTAATGACAAATTGTGCAGAGAGATTCTATAGGGTACTGGAAGTTGAGAGGGACGGAGGATGTGGTGGTAGTACCATAAAAACTGGAAGCCCTGAGTAGGAGTGGTGCATCTTTAAAACCAGTAGGAGACACCAGCTGCCATCTCTACAGGACTTGTGTATGTCAAATTATTCATCATATATGTGTTTTGTTTGCATTGTGGCATGTCTGTATTGAGAAACCAATAGTGTGACACTAGACTAACTCCCTCTCACGTAACCACTAACACGAATCATCATTAAAATGCTTTGGCTTCCCTTCATTCTTCTCTCTCTCCTTTGTTTTCTGCCACGTTTTTCCTCCATCCCCTGCATGGTGGCGGGCAGCCTCCTCCTCGGTGCTAGCCCCTGGAGCGAGAAGCCCTGGGCTGGCCGTGGAGCGTGGGTGGGAGGGCAGCTGCCCACGCCAGGTGCTCCCCAGTCGCTCCCTCGAGCTTTCTGTCACATACCCAGTGTAAGTACATTTTGCAAATCTCTTGGTGGTTTGTTTGGCTGCTTGCTATGTACATATTTTAAGGACAATCATATCCTTAAAAGGAAAATGGGAAAGTAGCTGGTAGTAGGGTGTCAGTATTTTGAATCATTGCGACACACTGACGTTGATTCAGGTTAATGATTGTGTGAGAGTAAAGCTACAATTTAATGTTCAAATTAACTTTGTACTTCTAAAATTCACTTTTGTCTTTAAGCCATCTATGTTTTTTATTTTGAAAGGTAATAGAAGATCTAATATTTACTAGGCTTTCAATTTTCATACAAATATATTTGTATAACTCCACACAAAGCCTAAAACAATCATTGAAAGCAGGTTCAAAGGCTTTCTTTAGACCTATATATAATTCCTGAAAGATCCCTGTAAAATACTGTGAAATGCCTAAGAACAAACAGTTAATGGCTTGCTGGATTTAAAGGCTGAGATATGAAGAGGTAATAGTCCTAAGGCATTCAGTGGTGGCTTGCATTCTTATTTATGTTACCCTGTTCAAGCATATATTTTCCTTGGCTTTGGTAGGTATAGAGGTAGAAATGGTGTACTGAGTCCCAAAGATAACCTTCCCAATGCTGTCATTGTTTTGATTTTCTTAAAGAATATTTTTCTTTATTTGTTTCATTTGTTATTTGGTGGTCTGAATGATGCTTTGTAATTATCAGCTGTTTGTTGTTCATAAAGGAATTTATAGATCAGGACTTGGTATTTAGTTATGTGTACTCTTTGCACTTTCAGGTCCCTACTGGTAAATTTTGTATGTTCTTAGGACTTTTCTATATATTGCATAGTGTTTTATAGCTATCTACAGTGATTTCAGTGGTATACATTCCTGTCCTTTATATCAGCACAAAAGATTTCCTTTCAGTAGCATGAAATTATGTTTTTGTGGACTTGTTTTGTCATGATAGGAGCTAAGTTTCCTGTACTAAATGTGTGGCCTGCAACAAACATAAAAGGTCTTATTTTCCATGTAGTGCATATTCATTTTGCTCTTGCCAGTAACAGGACTCAAACACACGTAGTAGATTTCAGAGGAAATTCCATGACTAGAGTAAGAAAAAAAACATGTTCAGTCTTATTCCATCAATAACCAGCATTTTCTTCATCCACTGTGAATATCCTCACTGCCATTCAGGGTGGTAGAGGACTGAATTTTAAAAATTACATGCATAGATGTACACTATGAAAATTAATTCACTGATTATTTTTTAATGAATCTTACTAAATTATTTATCTAAGCTAAGCGAATATTGCACCAAAGTCTTAAAACATCTGATACAGATGGCATTTTCAGTAAGATGCTATGAGTGCAGATGAGCCAAATTAACAGACTTTGCTTAGCAAAGCAAAACCTTGTTGTTTCTTAAATTTGTAGTACTGACTGAGCTTGCAGATCAAAGGGAGCCATTGATTCTGCTGCATGGCCATGCACCGAGGTTTTTCTTTCCCTGCTCTAATGGAGTACTTTCAGAAAAGGCTTTTCAGCAAGATAATGGTATGAAAGGGACAGATCACAGTAACAATAGCCACTTACAAGACAGATGGTTATCCAACAGCCGCAACGGGGGATTCTAGGCAAGGTGGCCTGAAAATGTATTTTCATAGTTACTGATATGAAAGGCTAGGGCTTCTGTCTTGGAAAAACAAATTGACACCAACTCAAAGGCAGCACAGAAATGAGTCTTGGCAGAGTTTACACATGACAACTTCGCAGGGTTTGTTTTTGGTTTTTATTTTGGCTTTTCTTCTTTCCCCCCCCTTTGTTTATGTTTTCATTATGATGACATAACCCCATGTGTCCGAGCAGAGCTGCACAACAACTGACTCTTCTGAGAGTCAGTGCTGAGAATACACTGTCAGCTGTCCCCAGTGGCCTGGGACTGATTCCTGCTGAACATCCCTCCTTCCACTGAGGGGTGGGATGATAGGATTCCCTTGTTGTGGGTCCATGTGCTGTTTACTGTGAGCAGGAGGTATCTCAGTCTATCTCGCTGTTTGTTTTCAGGGGACAATTTATTTTTAATTTAACTCACAGGAATTTTTACCTCATCATTAGTTCATATCTTGTCTTCCTTGTGAGCATCTCGGGTAGGAGCATTCAACACTGATTTGGTGTTTCCTAGGTCCATTTCATGTAGAGAGAAATGGAAGGACTTGTCATATGCAAAGGAATAATAGCTATAACTACTTGAGCCACATCATGGGGCCTTTATTCCTGCAAAAGCAGGTTGTTAAAACTCTTCTTGCCTTAGAAGGCTTCTCCGTCCAAAACAGTGAGTACTATTGCCTAGGACCCTTTTTTATTTTTTTCCCTCCATGTCTCTCATTCCTTCTCTGCCATACTGCAGTTGCTTGGGAAACTGAGATTTTTGATCTAACCTTCCAGCACTAGAAAAGAGGATCTGCTGCCAGTATGCCTCCTCTTCAGGAGCTCTTTGCTTCTACTTCTTAGTCTGGAAAAAATTAAATCCCCCTCAGAGTAAGCGGCAAAGATATTTAAAATGGAGATCTCTGCTGTGTGATCTTACACAGATGGGTGAGGAGGTTGAGTGATATTTTGCATAGCATGGAATACAGTCCTCCACTTTCCTGTTGTGGACAATTTAGTAAATGTAGCAGGGAAGCAAGTCACTCTTGTGGGAAAGCCCAGGAGCTGTTTGTTATGGAGACTGTGCCCAGATTTTCTTTATCTTTGGTAAGAACTGCTTTCCTTTTTCCTTTCTGTACATACTTAAATAAATAGAGCCAAAGTTGTAGTACAGAGAGGAAAAGGTTATGCGCCTCACAGGGCAAGGAGTTGAAACTGCCAGGCTGAAAGGCTTCTTGTAGCAATGGCTAAAAGAAGATTGCTTTGCCTCCTTTGACATCACATCCAAGCAATTCTCTGCAATAAAAGCTAATCCAGCTATGGCCACAAAGTTAGAAAACTGGCATTTGCCAGCATGACAATCTCTTTCCATGGTCCAGTTCTGCTGTGGCAAAGCTTCCACTGACTCCAGTAAGAGCTGGCAAAGGTCCTTATTCTCTTAATCTTAAAGACATAGAAAGTGTTTCTTAAAAAAAGTCTTCCTTTTTTTTTTTTTTTGAAAGATTAACATTATTGAGGTATTTGTGCAGTCTTTTATATTAGTGTGGTGGTGTTTTCACTGATCTGAATGCAAAACATGTCTTTCCATTTTTTTCATCTTAACAAGCTGCACTCCTGCACATTACTCCAGTGATCAGCATGTTTAAATTACAGCTAACACAATCACTGCCTTCCTTAATTTAACTCTTGATGGCAAAAACAGGACCAGCTTCTTTACAGAGCGCTAAACCCTCTGCTTATTTTGTCATTGTTCATGTTTTTGATATGGTGACTAATGAAGCTTCCCCTTAATTATTGCACAGCCACATTTTAAACGTGTCATTAGGGAGAAGGTATGTGGGGACTGAATGGTAAGGTCTTTAACAGATTTTTATTATTTTGGGTGATGTTGCATCAAAACAGTTGCTAAATCAGTATCAGGTTGTTTCCATGGGCTTTTTATGCAGATGCATTGGAAGCTTTGAACATAATGTGCTCATAAAAGAAAATTGGTTATATCTGCTTTCAGTTAAGCCTGACCTTTAAAATGTGATTCTCAGTTGATGGCAGCAGAGAGAAAGGTGTGTCCCAACTCACCTGCACCCTGTGGACTGGGGGAGCAAGGCACCCCAAGTTGCTGGCAGAATTTGCTGCCTAACCTTGCCATGTGGTGCCAGCAGAGGGGTGCAAGGTGTTGCCATGGGAAGGAGTCAGCCCTGGATAACAGCAGGAAAAGGCAGGGTGGTGGTGCTATGCTGGGGTGGGAGGGCTGATAGGCTGTCTGGGAGATGGGGTGAAAGCAAGGCCTGGACCTTTTGTCCTTGTGGAAAAAGAGAGTTACACATATGCTTAAAAAGTCCGTCTCCTTTTTTCTTGCACTGATGCTCAGGTTGCTGTGTTACGCTGGGTCAGGAGCCAGGGTGATCTGGGGTGTGCTGAAGCCAGTGCTCCTGCAGGCTGACCACTGTGTGACTGCTCTCATCAACACCCGAGCAGTGCCCAGTGTCTTAGTTTCCAAAGGCAATTTCAGCACGGAGACATCCACAAACCCCTAAGCCCAGCCCTGATCCATGGCATCTCACTGCTCTTCCATCCTCACTTTGCCAGGAAAATGCGAAGACCCAAGCACTAGGCAGAGTGGGGAGCTCTGGCTGCAGTCTTGCAGTCCAAGGACAAGTGGGGAGGGAGCGTAAGACACAATGTGGAGCAGCACCAACAAGTACTAAGCAACGTTATCTTGCTTTTCAAAAGGGGGAGCAAGACTAAAGCTGTTGCTTTTTCATAAAATTAAAATAAATCGTCTGCCGTGGGTGAAATTGTAACAGCTAGGCAATATTTCATTCCACCAGTATTCTCTCTGAAATCAGTGGATCTGTTAGTGCTGTCATTTTTCATTGAGCGAGGATCTCATAATTTGGCTCCATCTGAATTTTCCCTGCTCTGTTTGTTAACAGAACTGTCTCAGAAAAGTTCTGGTGCTGAAGCTTGTGGTCCTGTTGAAATGGGGGATGAGGTACGAATGTGGGTAATGGAAAACACAGATTCAGTAAACCCAGAAAATGCAGCACGGCTTCAGTCTTTTATGACAGCCCAGCTCTGCTTAAACATCATGGTGTGCCTGAGGAAAAGGTAGCAGGGACTGCATGGGACAAACCAATGCTCTCGGTGTTTCCTGCATGCTGAAGGGGACATGTGTGTCCTGATAGAAGTCACTCAGCCTGTTTCTGTAAGATGTGATACAGCTGACAGATTACTGTTAATTACAATCTTTCCTCGTATTGTTTGTGTCAGCCACCTCCTGTAAGGTAGCATATGACCTGTTTGAGATAATGAGTGAGTAAAGCCAGAACTCCCTGCTCTTCTCATCTAAAAGGTTTGGTAATAATCTGGTGAGTCTGTGTGCAACAACTTTTTCTTAATGAAAGTTCACAACATTCCAGGGGGTGTTTTTATAACAGACTGTTAAACACACTCTGCATCCTTCCACCTCTACAAACTTTGATGAGTACTTGTCTCCTCGAATCACTGTATTCTTAATGTATTTACAACCTAACTGATAGCAATAGGTGTCTTTCTTCCCTGGCAGTTCACAAGGATATACTAATCAGTGTTTGTTATATTTTTAATTCTGTAAATATTTATTTTGGTATACTCTGTGTATTTATTGGCACTGATTCTGGTGTTTGCTTATGTGTCATTGTAAATGTTGATGGTTTCAATAGTCTTGCTTCTAATGAATGTAAGGAACTCAGACTAACTGCACTTTTCTTCCATTCAAAAATCTTAACAGTGAAAAATATTCCCACTGTCATGTGTTATAATGAAAACAGTCAATAAAATCAGTTGTCACTTTTCACTGATGAATGTGAAGTTTACTTTTTGATGTTCAAGTTAGAGCCAATCTATTCAGTGCATTGGAAAATACTAGGCTTTTCAAAGCAAGACATTAGGGAGTTAGGTCACCAAAATAGCATAAAAGAGAATATTTGGGCATGTGTGCAATTTCATTTGTATGTTGAAATGCCTTTAGCAGTTTTACTAATAACATCATAAAATAACTAGGCTGAATTTGTTACTTAAAGGAGGACTTTCAGAAACTACAGTTTTGGTCTTCTCGTCTTCTGTTTCATCAGCATGTGTTTTTTGTTCGGTCTTGGATTTTTTTGTCCCTTTAAACCACTTATACCATGAAATGGACCGAGTTTCATTTTGTTTTTCAAATCAGCTTTGTTTTCTGATTCTCCTTGCTTGAGAAGCAAGCAGGGAAGCTTGTTCTTTTGGCACAAATTGACTTTGGAGTTGCAGTTTTGGTGTGATAGTTAGAAAATGCAGTCTGCAGTAAGCTACATTTCCCACCTTTAAAATGTCACTTCCTTGCTATGATTATGAAATTACATTTAATAGAACCTCTGGTTTGCAACTTTCTCTAAATTTCTTGCATTTCAAACATGCATAAAGCATTTGCATCAGTCAAATTTTAATCCTTAAGTTTATTTACATTGCTGAGCTAAGTAGCACTGCCTCGCTAAGGGCTCTCCCATGGAAGATACTGAGCCAGCCAGAGGAAGAACTGGAATAAAATCTGCTCAATAGTTTCCAAGGAACAACAAAGCAAAAGGTGTGAAAAGCTCATTAATACTAGTAAGGAGCAGGATATAGTGACCCAGTATAAATTGATCCTATGCTCACAAAAGCATAACTTCTCTTTCCAATAGTTGGAATGAGGCTGAAGAAATGTTTTCCCAATGATTTAGTGCACAAACAGTTTTACATTCAGGCCTTCTCAGTCTGTCCCTTATTGCATGTTCCTGTCTTTTACGCTATGCAGCTGAAAGCAGAAGAGTTGTGGTTTAAATTCTCTGCCATAAAGATTGCCTAGTGATTACCTTGCTCGTGTCCAAGTATAGCTCCTGGAATACTGGGGGACAAAGGGGTTTCAGGGAAGTGTGGGGCAAATGTACAGCAACCTCAGGAACCTTGGTAACTGTAGATCTGTGTGATGCAGCTGTTAACACCTTCCACAAACCCAGATGACAGTAACTTGGCAGATCCACTGTGACAGAAAAACAAAAATCTCCTGAAACCAGACTTGGCCCAAATATTCTTCTTGAAACCAAAATGTTTCTAATATTGAGCTAGAAGTCCCTTCCTGATTCAAACCAAAATCAACCATTCCCAACAGTACATCTCTATGACATGCAAGGCCACCTTACTGGAAAAGTGTTTGCAATGGGAGTGATGACCTGGAAATCTCTCTGTGACCCATTCATTAAAGATGAATATTCCATCCAAAAATCCATCAAGCAACAAAGAGAAGATAGTATTCTTGACTCTAAATAATTGATAAGGAGTGTTGGCAAGTCTAATGGACCAGTCAACTCACCAGGAGTGAGTATTAGTCTAATTTTAAATCCTTTCCCTTGAATCATGGTATTTTTCCCTTTCAAAGTCATTGTACAGGAGTTGTTTACTGGGAGCTCACATTAAGCAGACGCCCGCTCCTACCTACCACATTGCACATCTGCTTCCAATTAAAACCATTCCACAGTGCCCTGAGGAGGATGGGGAGGAGGCTCCAAAGTTCTTCAAAGGGTTATTTCAGCAGCCATGGATGCTGCTACGGCAGCTGAGGACCAAGAAACTGCTTCGTCTCTAATGACATCACTCTTCATGCTCTGCAAAGACCCTTAGCACTTGGATCAGGTATTCACTTAGACCTTGGGAACAGGAGGTCTCCTGTTCTGACTAATGAAGGAGACTCATCCTTGATCATTATGTGTATATTTTCCAGCTTCAGACAAATGCAATGAGTCTCTTAAGTACAACTGCTGCAGCTACTCCACAGACTAACAAATGACCCATGCTGATGCTTTGTCCTTATGCAAAGTCCCTTCACAAAGTGCCTCTGTGCAGCACTCCCATGTGAATGCCAGGGGAGAGGTGACCTAGAGCCAAGGGTGCCACCAGCGAGTGGAGGGAGGGCTTGTGCCTTCTGACGGAGCACTGTCCTGGACAAGGGCTCTGAGTCCTTGTTCCACTGCTTCCTTTCCCAACTTACAGAAGTCTGCAGGCGCCACATTTTAAAGTCAGATCCACAAAATCATCTGCACCCAGCGCTGTTGCTGCTCAGAACCTGTGTTCTGACATTTTATGATCAAATTTCCCTATCATTTAAGTGCTTGCACTGGGCAGACTCAAAAGCATCGATGGCTGGGTCTGCTCTCCCATGTGTCACAGTGGGAGTCATGGACAAGCTCTTCCTCTGGCCTCATCAGCCTTCTGTTTGTGTCACTTGAAACTCTTAAGTCCCTTGGACAGAGAGTAGACTTGAATAAAGATTCTCTGGGGTCTTGAAGGAGCAGAGGTTGCCTGGGTAGAATCGTGGAGGTGGTGGGAGAGGTTGAGGCAGTGAAGCCTGGGGCAGGCAGAAGCCTCGCAGGCAGCAGTGTCCTCTTTTGCTTCACAGGGAGATGGTTGCCTCCAGGGCATCCATGTGGCTCAATGTGCTTCAAGAGCATATTCAGCTCTGGGCTGGCGTGGGAACAAATGGTGCTGAGCTCCTTGCATGGAGCTGGGAACATGCAGGGTGACATGTGGAATGCAAAGAAAGCAAAAATCCCATGACCAAACAGTATTTTAAGGACAGAAATTATGTATGTCATGCAAAGCGAATCTGTTCCATTCCTGTCTGGCTTCATTCATTCACCTGTAAAGACAAAAAAGCCAGCCTAATTTTGCAAGAAACTACATTTGAATAAGTAAAGGCAAATGTGTATTAGTAAATATGAGTAGGGAAAAACCTTCTTCTGATTATGGTTGTGAAGATACTGATCACAATCTAAAGTGAGTGTGAAAATATCATCTATTCTACTAAAGTAATGTAGAAGATCAGAAAAATGTTGAAAACAATCAACAGGATTGTTCTGAGTATTTCCTAAGGCAAAATAAAGACAGATAAGAATTTATCTTAGCTGGCGTTCATTGGTCTTAGTCTATCTTTACAGTAGGGATATATTGAATCTACATCTGTCTTTCTCTGATTTTTTACCTTTCACATTCTGCACTAATGGATTTTGTTTAGTGACAGATAACAAATTGTACAAAAACGTAGCACTTACAGTGAAGAAATCACCCCTGCTACTCTTTTGCTTATGGATGTCTTTTTTCCCCCTGTTAACTAATTAAGTTTTTGATCCTCCCAATTAGACCACATCCAGTCATTATCATGCCAGATTTAGTGTCTGATTACGCAGCTGCTGCATCTGAACAGCTTCATTCAAATCAGTAAGAAATGCTCCTGTGCACCAAGCGCAGAAATGCTGCTTGCATCCTTTTCTGAGCTGCCTCTTGCTGCTTTCTCAGGGGCTTAACATATTTATGTCTATCGTCACTACATGCTGTTAAATTTGCCTGTGTTTTTCCCTAGGGTCTGATAGAAAACACCATAAATCCGCATGTTTGATAGAAAAACAGTTGGACGAGATTACAGAGACAAGTTAACTTGTCCATGCCAGATCTTAATTCTTTCTCAAGATGTAACGTATTCAGACCGATTTAAAATAAATGACTGTATCGGAAAACAAAACAGACATCAGAGCACAAGCATAAAGGCAAATGTCAGCCCCTGGCTCTGAAACGACCAGGGTCCTCAATCCGAGCTATGAAACCTTACATTTCTGCCTCAGCGCAGGCAAACACACAGCACTATTTATAGCACAGCCTTTTACTACCCTTCTGGTAGAATAGGCTTCATCGGAGGATTTACATGACTAACCAAAAGCAAAAGGCTTTTGTCCTTCATTTCCATAAGAGAAGGCCAGTGTTAAGCTGGTGTTCATTGGGCTGAATTACAGAAAATATCAGTTACTAGAAAACCAGTTACTAATTCAAAGGCATCTGTTACCATGGCGTAGGCCTTCTCTTCCCTCTCCATGCCCCAGATTTAGCACCAATGATGGGAGCTCAGAGAAAGCTCAAAAAGAATGGTTCTTACCTCTGAAAAAAAAAGCATAGTCGAGGAAGACCACACGTTTTCATGGCAACTAAGGAGTAAAGGGTTAAGACCTAGGAGATGGCTCTGAACCAATAAACAGCACAAAAGACTCCTATTAGCAAATCAAGAGCCCAATGTGTTCTCATTTCCCCCCTTGTATCTTCAGTTAAACCCTTTGGGCCACAAAGTTACTGTTCCTGCCAAGGACAACAATCAGCACGAGGTGATTATTTTAGATTCTGCTACATACTCTGAAGTCTTGTGAAAATGAAAACCATCCCTCCTTTCGCCCTCAGATTCGATTTCCAGGGCAGGGCAGGCCCATCAGCCAGTCCCCATCCTTTCATCCTGCAGTGCCAGCTGCAAGCACCCAGGCTCTCCCCCGAGATGCCACTTTCTCACAGATGCCTGCCTTTTCCTGCCTTCCAGATGGCAGCAGGGCTCTTAACAAGCTCCCCAATTTCTCTTTCCCTTTTGGGATTCCGTTTCAATGTTATCTTGTCACATCTGGTTTTTTCCAGTAGGGTGATGTGCAGGAGCACGAGTTATGCTTCCTGCAGAGGTCACCAACCTGCAGCTCCCACGGCCTGGCAGAGCTCCCTGCTGCAGAAAAGCTTCCTTGCAGCCAGGATCGCTAATGCTCTGCTGTGCCCCGGATGCCCAGCAGAGGCAAGCACCACTTTGCCGAGGTTTGTAGGCTGCTTGTTTCCTTGTCTTGCTCTGCATCACTGAACTTACTCTTTTCCTCCCTAGGGCTTTTCTGCAGGGCTTCTCCAGGCTCCCGGCGCTGTTGCGGGGCTGTTTAACACGGCTCAGGAAGTAGAATGGCTGCAGAACAGGGCAGAGAACTAGAGCCAGGCTGTGATATCCTTTCACAGATGTCCTCTTGTGACCTTCAGTGCAGAGCCACACCCCTTTGCTTTTTCCACCTCTAAATGGGGATTGTCAGCCTTCTAGGGGAAAGGTTTCATGGGGCCAAATTCTTCAAATTTTACGCCACTGCAAATGATTTTTTTAAGATGTCTTCGTACTCTGCTGTGGACCGCCAGCAGGATGAGAACCTTTCCAGGTTGTGTGTGCTGGAGCCACAGCCCCACATCACCAACAGACAAGACAGAAGGCACGGGCATCTGGGGAAACTGAGTCCACCCTGAGGAAATGTGACCAAGTGGAAAAGGCACTTGCAGGACCACAGCATGCCTGAGTTTTAGTCCTGCTTCTCCCACTCCCGAGCTGCCTGCTTGTGTGTGAACCAACCCACCTCCTCGCTGGGCGTTTTGCACAGCCCAAGTGTCACTTGTTGGAATGTCTCCTGCTCTGGCTGTTCAAGCAAGGTCCAGCAGAGCAGCCCAGTTTGTGGCTGCTGTTTCTGTCCGAGCTTGTGCTAGCTCCAGGGACCATTCTCCCCCACAGCTCAAAGGTTTGACACAAATTAGCTCCACGATACTCTTCATCTGGAGAGCTCCATCGGCAATGTGTGATAACTTCCCACCTTTCACCGTCCCCTGCTGCAGCTCTGATCATCCCCTTTTATGTGGCTTTAACAGCACATAATCTCTATGTGGACATAGGACCACTGAGGACCCGTGAGACGCAGAAGGGCTTGTGTGCTGCACAGGCACTCTGCCTCTCCGGCTCTGACCCTGCTCTCGGTGGTGCTGGGTGAGCTTCACAAGTTGCTCAGGCTGGGAGAGGATCAGATCTCTGCAGAGAACCCCTCATGTATTGGAAAAGCTACAGTGCTTACACAGCGTAATTCCAACCACTGTACAATTTATAATTTCCTTTAATTTCTTGAAGCGCTCTAATTTTTACACTGTCGTGAAAGGATCTTTGTTTATAATGATTGCAAAGGGTAATATTTCCAGCATGGGTAACCATGGCAATGAATAATTCTATTCTTAGGAACGGTGCCAGCTGCACTAATGCCTTATAGTAGCACTCAAGCAGTTTGCTAATGAGAGAATTCTTGTTTATTGTAGGAGGACACTTTCCTGTGTCCACATGTTAGCCTGTAGCTTCTTAAAAGCACATTCTTTATCAGTAATACATGGGGAGAAAAAAAACCCCAAACCAAGTTGTGTTACACAGCTCCCCTTGCAACATTTTCATGTTTTTTTTTTTCTCCCTTGGAAACTTTATTATATGATTCATTTTTAAAGGAAATTTATGGTATGCAGTACTATGCTATTTTTTTACTACCACCTTCTACAATAAGAATGAGCTTAGGATGCTCCAGAGCAGCTGTTTCTTGCACAAAATACAGCACTTTGTAAACTGACCTAGTCAAAGATATGCGGGTTTTATCACTAGAGGAAGGACTTTAAATAATTTTATTTGAGTAAAGAATAATTTTATATAATATTACTTACCAAAATAAACATTACAGCTTGGAGTTGAACTACTTCAACACTAAAGCATTGAAATTGATTAAAATACTGTCTTTATACATGTGTGAACATGATTCCTACATTTGTAAAAAAAGTATATAAAATAGGTAAAATATTTATTTTTGCATGCTTCATTATTTAAATGCAATTTAAATTATTCCAAAAATACATGTTCCAAATGGAACACTTTTTTAGCTTATATGGTTTAGGGTATGCTCAGTAGAAACCCACAAGGAATAGCTAAGCTACAGTTCCTGTCATTCCATGAAGCATGGTCTCAGAGTACAAAAGCAGCGAGATGGAATAAAGCATCCTCTCCCATTTTCAGAAAAACATTAACAATCCCAAATCTCTTATCCAAGATGAAAATCCTTAGGAAAGATTTACGGAGCGATTGTTGAATTGTGCAAAGTTGTTTGGAACAGCTGTAGCTTGAGGGTTTCTAGAAAAGCATTTTTCAGCCTTGTGTCTCCGATCAGAGAGGGGGTGAATGTGCCCAAATAAACAGCACAGCACAAGCCTTCAGGTTTTTTCATGTCACAAAGCAGATTGATCTCTTTTCTATGGTTAGTGAGTGATTTGGTGCCCTAATTAGCGGGCTCTGTTTCCACCAGTCTCAAAGTGACCTATATCTGCCCACAACCAGCTGTCGGGTGGCTCATGCAGTGCCCAGCCTCTCTCTCTCCGTAGGGCTCCTGATCATCGCCCATTCCTGCCCTGCTCTCCAGAAAAGATCTTCTGCCCATGTCCCTAAAGACAACGCAAGATCCACCAGTACAGCTTCCCAACAAATTCAGTCTGGACTGACTTAAGAAAAACTCCACCAACTTGTGGTTCTGCTTGGCCCGGCATAGTTTGGTTCTTCTGCAGCTCAGTACGCCCCCACCTCTTTAGCATTTTAAAAACTAGGTCAGTTCTGACATGAAAACAGCCTGGAAAAGCCTTAGTGATTTTCCACCAAACTGTCACAACTCAATGACCGATTTTTTCTTCCACAGTTTCTTTTTCCAGCTAAGACTGCTCCCTGTGTTTAACTCATATGATCAAGTTGCTTGTTTTTTCCCTCTGCCCCCTGAGGCTGAAAATACTCATTTCGGGGAAATCTGCAGCTCATTCTCTCCCTCTATTTCACACCAGCGTGGATGGACAGCCACTGAGAGGGCTGGTCCTCCCAGCCCAGGCACCTCTGTCCCAGCAGGGCTCTCCCCGTGCTCCAGTCAGCACAGCAGCGCAGTGCCAGCTCCTGGACATGCGTGCCAGGGCATGGGCACTGCAAATGGATCTGATACCTGCTGACTGACAGGTTTCCTCCTGGCTGTATGAAGCCATGCTTGCTCCTCTCCATGCTTTTACTGGAAGTTTAGAGGAGATTTGTCAATGGGATGGTGGCACAGGAATAGTTTGTGTGCTTCTGTGCACTGACCTGATGAACCCGGACAGACCCAATGGCAAACCTGATGAACCCTGCAGAAATTGCCTAAAAGAGACCTGGTAGCTGACCTTCAGCTGCTGACCTGATCTAAACCCTGAGCTACCCAGAGGTTGCTGCTATTTTCATGGCTGCCCCAGATAGCTGCCTGAAGGCGGAAATGCTCTATTTCTGGGTTTTGTTTTTTAATTTTTTATTAAAAGATGTACTGACAAAGAAAGCACAACAGAAAGGGAGAAGCGAAAAAGCAGGGCGGGAGGCGGGGGGAAAGAGAGAGACAGAGTCACTTCATAGAGCTCTTCTAGATAGATGACAGATATCCAAGCCCAGGCTCCTTCTCAGAGGGGTAAATACAGCGTGCACTTCTGAATTTCCATGGAGTTACCCTTAATACACACTGGAGTGTGAGCAGTCCTAGCTGGCAGAGCTGCTGCAGTAGTGTAGGGTAAGTAATGAGGGAACAGGGAGGCTGCAGCAAAATTAGAAAATAAGTCTGTCCTGAAAGAGGAGATTTAAACAAATTCCTGCTGGGTTTAGAAGCTTGTGGTGGGACCAGTGTTTTGCACAGTGCTGTGGCTAAGCAAGCTGAGCTAGGATCCCTCTTTTTCACTTGCTGTGGGCAACAGACCATGCAGAAATCCTCTCTCCCTTTCAGGCATGTCAATGCAGTGCCCAAAAAGCTCTGATGAGGGGTCTCACACCACAGAGGGTTAAAGTGCTGTAGTTTCTGAGGCAGTGCTGTGTTCATCCTTTTCTGTGGGCTGCAGTGGTGCTCATTAGAAGCAATTAATCTCCAGTGCTGTGCTCTCCTGTCAGCTCGTGCCGCTGTCATGGGTGAACTCATCCGTAAGGAAGCAGCTGGGCATCCCATGCTGACCAGCATCTCCTCTGATGTCTCACTTTGCTCTCATCCCTCACAGGTGGTTTGGGTAAGTATGTACAGGGACATAATACATTAATGACATTAATGACAGTCACAGCTATAAGCCCCACAAACGAGGGAAACCTGGACAGCTTCTGCTGCTGCACAGTTTAAAGTTTGAGACTGAATTAGAAGCAGTTTGAGAGATGTGAGCCATTCCCCTGTGCCTGGGAGCTCTACAGTCACTCTGTAAGAGAGCTAAAGAGGAATCAGTGCACTGGTTTGGGAAGTGTTCTCTGATGGATCTGTTCCTTAACATTAGAGCCAGCTAAAGATGATGGAAAACATGGCCATATCTCTCCAGAGACCACTCTTCATGGCCAAACGTCACCAATCTTTGGCACCCCTAAGACCACAGAAGTTACTACTCAGCCAGGTCAGAGGTAAGTTTTCAACACCCTCCTGCCCCAAGAATTACTCTTTGGCCTTTGTCCAAACCCACTTTCTGTGCAGGGCTGTGGCTGATGTTAAACAGCTTGACCCAAGGGCTTCACTGCTGCTTTTACAGGTGGCACAGTGTGCCCCAGCAGCTCCCAGCACACAGGTTGCCTGTTGCAAGGGAGCTGCCAAGGACCAGAGCAGGACTCAGTCTAAGAGTTTTCGTCTCATCTAGTGACTGATCACCTGCAATGCAACTTGCAAATGTCACCTGTGACATCACACTTATTTCTACAACAGGTCTTAGTTCTCCTGAACACTGCAGAAACCATCTACAAAACATGTAGGAGACTAGGAAAATATCATTTGGGAAAAGGCCAAATCTACTTGGCCGGGGTCAGAAATATTGATGATACTATCATGCAAAAATGCATGTTCCCATTTAATCTGCCCCACCAGAGACCCAGGGAATTGCAGTATCCTCTGTTTAACTTGTTAGCCATGACTTTGTTTTCTTATTTCCACCAAACTAAACATTTTTTCTTAGAGCCTGTGTTCATCCAGCTTGCAAGCCACTGAAGAGCAACTGCATTAGATGCAAATGCTACAAAACCCCAGGCATTAAGGATCCTGCTGTATGACAAAGCAATACAGCATTAGAAATGTCAGCATTAGGAATGCTAGCACTAGGAATCTGGCTGGAGGTGACCTGTGGGCATAGGAGATTCTGCCCTAGACAACCTGAGGGAGGTGACTCAGTAGCTCCTGGGGGAGAGCCAGGAGTGGCAACTCCTCAGAGCTGCACCTACACAACTCTAGTTTCTCCTACATACTTCCTTTGTCGACACAGCTATCTACTGCTGGTCTGCTCTCTTTTTAAGGTTTGATGCATTTCAAGTGCATTTTTGAGAGAATTTCACATAGAATCCATTAATGCCAAGTTAATGAAACACACTGCTGTGGTGCCACACTGGCCTGCCATGCTGCCAGCCCCAGCTCTGCTCCTGCTGCTGTACCCGAGCTGAGCAGGAAGGGTACACGTGCCACTGTGTCGCCCACTTGTCAAAGACAGAAAAACATCCTTTCGTATAAAACGATTTTGACTTGTAGCTGATTTGCTGAACATGTTCAAGCACTGAACACGCATTAATAAGTGTCCCTGCAGAGTGCAGGCGGCACCCAGAGCCCGGGAGGAAGTGTCAGGGAATGGTTTTGGCAACATTTCCTTCCTGCCCTGCAGCCAGGAGCCTGAGCCCGGGAGCTGACTCCGGGCAGCTGGCACGGCAGGAGGGATGGCAGACGCGGGCAGAGCAACTCTGCGCTCAAGCTGCCGTCTCCTGCCTTGCTGAGCAGGTCACTCCCGGACGGATGCTCCTCCCAAGGGCCTGGCTGTGCCCCCGCCTTTTCCTGATGCTCCCAGAGCCCCGCGCTCTGCACGAACCCTTCCCGCGCATCTCCCAGGGCTGGACGAGGAGAAGAAACCCTCGGAGGGCGGGGAGGAGTTCAAAGGCTTGTCGGGCAGGGGCTGCAGAGAGAGGTGTGGTGGGGAATAAATAATGGCTTTTGCAATGGGGAAAAAGAGTTTCTGAATGTGGAAAAAAATGCCCGTCTAAACCCTTCTTAGTTTGGGGCTCTTCATCCTGCTTGTGGCAGAATTGCTACTCTTGCGGTTTGTATACCGGCAGCAGTCCCATGAAGTGTCTTTTGTGTTTAGGGTCAGTATTGAACATGGGGCTGGGAAGAGACTTGAATCTTTCAAGCTGAGTCTTCCCACTTCTTTTTTTTTCCTTATTTTTTTCTTTTTTCCTTTTTTCTTTTAT
>VZRL01000732.1:79714-91630 GCA_013397895.1 Origma solitaria
TTTTTTTTTTTTTTTTTTTTTTTTTTTTTTTTTTTTAAATTAGCGCAGCTCTTGCCATTATCTTCTGGCAGCTGTTAAGGAAGAGTCTGGAATGAGTCATGACAACTCTCCCGTTGTCCCTTGTGATGTCCAGCCTGGAGTGGATGGGATGATTTGCCATGATCCTGCCTGGCTGTTTGTGCTTTGCAAGCTATGCAGAGGAACAGGCAGCCCAAGTACACAGAGGGGGCTAAACCCCTTCCTGGGGGCGGCTCCCATCCCATGCTGACCCCCCTGATCAGCGCCCCTCATGAGTGGGAGAGGCTTTGCTGGGGTGGTTTGCAAAGAGTGGCTTAGTGATGGGCCCCGGGTGATGACTGCTCTGCCTGGCTCTTCTGCAGAGCTGTGGCTTGTCCCCAGCCTTCTGGGGGGGTACTGTCCTGCCAAGCCACAGGGAGCTTTCTGTATTGCCAAAGGTGCAGTGCAGGAGCAGGAGGGAGTGGGATGCAAAGGGAAGGCCATTGGGTGGAGGAAGTACAACTATTTACCTCTTCACTGCTGGTAAGTCTGCCTGAGTGCCATGTCTATCCAAGAAGAGTCTGCTTGAATCAGTGGGTTATGCTTAGTAATCAATTATAATGCAAATTCAGAAGAATGCAGCTCTCTGGTGGTACCCCAAGCACTGCCAGCCCCTTCTTGGCTTGCAGGAGCATGGATTTTACTTCCATGCTGGGCCAAATTCTTCTCTCAGCTTAGATCATTCTTGTTCAATTATTCCTCAGACCACTTTTTTCCCTCTATAATCTCTACAGTCTTCCAAGAAGTGCTGAGCTTGTCTGGGATTTTTCTTTTGCTCCTCAGGTCCTGGGTTATTTGCTTTTAGAGCTGGGGAGTGCTGCAGTGAGCCTGCTGCAGTGAGCCTGCTGCAGACAGACCCAGTGGGTGTAAAATTGCCTGAAAAACAGAAAACTGGAGAAATGAGGATAGTTTGGCCATTATCTGTTGATTTCCATTATAAAGGAGCACTATAGACTGTTCAGTATTTCAGTGATGTAACCTAGTCCTGTACCCACAGGCAGAATTTGGCCCTCTGTGTCTTGGCACAGGAGGTGCAGGAAAGCTGTGGAAGTAGTTCCATCGGGGTAAGTGCATTAACTTCATGTTTTGAAATATAATTGTCAGTGTTAAAATGCATGAACAGAGATTTTACACTAAAATGTATGATTTCATCTGAATTATCTTCTTTTGTGCATTCTGCATTTGTGCTTTTATTAGTCAGTTGATACACAGCATTTTACAGCCTGTCTTTTGTGCAGTGGCCTTTCAGGTGTCATGCTCTGATCACATTCAGCCTAGATGTATAGAGCATTTATTGTTTGCTTTGGGAGTTTTTTAATGAACCTTTCATTTAATATTCAGCTTTACTTGCCATTTGTCAGCAAGATCAACATCCTGTTGAATTTCACTCTGAGCAGCCTCAGTGCATCAGCTATGGCTCCACGTCTTGTTTCAACAATAACTGCAAATAGGCCATAGGATCGTTTATGTCAGTCATGTATAAAAGTGCAGACAACAGAGGTCTAAATTCAGACCATAATGGAAATTACCCTCTTTTTTCTTTCCTTCTCAGGCTCTGACCCACTTTTTCCCCTATATCTCGCCTCTAGTAAATGTCTTGAGCTCCATCTAAGGGTGTCCTGTCAAGGGGAAACAAGAATTATGTTTGCTTTCTTCCCTTGATTATGCTGCATGGAGCAGGCCTAAGAGGTTTCTCCAATAATATCCCCTTGCTTTCTTTTTATAATAACTCCAGGGCTTGTCCTAATAGACTTGCTGGATAACTGGCATAATACAGATACATACGAAATCTGCTTTGCTGAGAGGAGTAACAGTTTTTCATTAAGACTATTAGTCCTTTGGGGACTTTTATTCTGTTTCACTGAAATGCCTACACATATGTTGGAGAAAATGTACTCATGTTAAATGGTTGGATAATTCTGCCATCTTAGCTAAGAGATGGGCAAGCTTTGTATGAGACATCCTGCAAATTCTTCAGCAAAAATAGCTAAAGCCAAAGTTGACATTTTACATATATTTTTCTTTTAGAGCTATATGAAGCAGTCCCAATCTTTGTATGCTTTGTTTTTATATAGAAATAAAAGCACGAACAAGAGCACAAGCCAATTTTTTTTCCTTGGTAAGTCACTGCTAACAGAGCATTTTTTAAAATCCTAGCAACTGCTACTGAATCCTGACCCGATTTGGAATCTTTTCAAAGCACACAAATAAAACCAGGTGGACAAAGCTGATTTCAGGGACTGGTTTGCCTTTGCTTTTCTCAACTGGGACTGCCACAGGGGCAGAAGAAGCACCAGCAAACTGATCAGCCACTGGTGTTGCTTTCCAGAATACTTTATTACTCAGGAACAGCAGCATCAGGTCCTATAAACTTCCTGAGATTGCTGGTGTGTTGGCCATGGCATTGGCAATTGCTTTACGTGAGCAGTGATGTCCAGAAACACTTTTTCTCCTTCTCTTTCCCCCTTAGCATTTTCTTAAGTTTCCTCTTTCCAACACCCATGTACACCTTTAGTGCCTACAGCAATGACCTTCCCTAGTGTTTGTTTCCTCTTTTGCACATTCCTGCCTGTTACTTCAAGGGGAATTGCTGCTCTTTTGAAAGCCCTTGGATCTGGCTTCCTTTTTGCTATGGACACTGCAAATTTGCCATATTTTCCCCATGGTAGGGCTCTAGACCCACTTGTTGTCAGTCATTCTTGCAGGATCAGGTACTCCAGGGACAGAAGGTATGAATGGGCAAATAAATTGACATTGAGAACAGTCATAAACATCCTGGCTTTAAACTCCCCTGACATTCCTATCCTTTTTTTTTTTCCCCCCTTTTTTTCCCCAGAATTTGTCATTTAAACATGAAGCAAGCTGTATTCAGATAGGAAATGAGGAATGATGGGGAAGGAGGAAGAAGGATGGATGATCAAGGCATACATCATTACAGTGATTAATTTAACAACATGTAGCTTGTGTGGATGTGTTCCAGGATTTTGTTGCACCACAGGAAGCAATCTCAAGTAGTTTTGGGATGCATATGAAGTTTTATTGCTCTTGCTAATCCTCATCTCTAAACCCAGGGTTTTGGTCTTTTAAAAAAATCATGGATCTCACTAAAATATCAATATTCTGTGACCTTCTCTCTCTTCCACTCCTCCTGTATTTCACTCCTGGGTTCTTCCTCAAAAGTGAGTGCTGCCATTGCTGCTATTGCCTCCCCTCTGCAAATCATCCATTTCACAAAGGCTCGGCTCCTGAATTTGAGAAAAGAGATTTCCTCCCTGGAGGACCAGAATTTTATCCTCATCACAGAGCTTTTACTACTCTGTAATATACAGCAATCATCTAATATCTCTCTTCTTTATCCATCAAATGAAAGCATTAACATCCCCATCTGTCAAAGATTACATGTAAACATTCATTCCTCCCAGAATGTCATGGAGACCCACATTCCCTTTGGTACAAGCACTGCTGCCTTTTCTTTCCTGACTCCTGATCCAGGGCAGCAGTCTTGAGGAGCATTTCAGAAGATATTCACACTTCAGTGATTCATCCTCACATGAAGGTAAATACCTACGTAAGCGTGTACTTTCAGAGGGCTTTCCATAAGCCATCATGTACTCAGTGTCTGAATAATATTTTAGTGCCATGAAAGAGAAACTGATTTTAAGGAACCACAATAATTTCAAACTCAGGGGTTGTATCCCAGCAAACAGATCAAATGCCTGCTATGCTGTTTTCCCCAAATATTTTGGAATCTCTCAGCTCAAAATATTTCTTGGTGAGTTTTCCATGATGGTTGTCATTGGTCTATTAATTCTAGCAGCTCCAGGGGATTTTCTATCTGTGTCTTCCTGCAGCTAGATGGCATGTGATTTGTTCTCATCTACATAATCCATCTGTCTCCCAATCTGAGAGCCCTAGGTGCCAGGGAGCACGGGCTCGGTGAGCTGCTCTGAAAGGCACGGACAATAACCTTGCATAATTTTTGGCTTTTTTTTCTTAGCATCTGATTAAATTAATGTGATTCTGTGTATGAGTCATGTAATGGGTGTCTCTTTAATGTACATCTTCTCAGCTGTGGCGCCTGTTTCTGAGACATGATGGTTATCAGTAAATGGAATTACAGGTGCTTGGTTCATCCCAGAATCTCATCTGAAGTACTGTGATAATTCCTTGGTGTGGCCAAGAACCACATGCAGTGCCTCTTTGCCTCTGAGCATGGAGTAGGCTCTGGCCCATGGGTGCCAATCCTCCAGGTTTTCTCCATCCTGAGGACCTCAGCAGCAGCTAAACAAGAGGCTCAGCTCAGACAGGGAGACCTCCAAGGCAGATAGTCCTGCTTGTTGGGACGCTGTGGGGAGGGGTGGAAGCACACCAGCACTGGCACAACCTTTCTGGATGCAGCCCTCTGTTACCTGGTCACAGGAGCACAGGAGCAGATCTGCTCTGGTTCATAGGTCTGACTCTTCACCCAGATTTCCACATCAGACCTCAAATACTGGAAAAACTGATCTTGGTGGTGTGGCCTTTTTAAGGTACACTTTGTCATGTTTTTTTCCCAAATAATCGTGATTTATTTGAATGTACAAAGATCTGTGGTATCTGATCCAAATAGACTAGAGGACCCGACTTGCTCCATCACCACCACAGCAACATCGGGCTCTGGGTTAATTGTGGCAGGCATTTAATCAGATACTTACAGTGTAAGTGTTCATGGATGTGTTGGCACTGTGGAAACTCTCCCTATGCTCGTTAGAGCCTGATGCTCAGAATTTTTTTTTAATCTAAAGATTTTCAATTTTTGGCTGTTTTCATTCAGGCGGGAATACCTGTAGGGGGACATAAGGCTGAGGACAAGTAGCAAAACATGAGAGCATCCAGAATGTTGGATATTAGGAAATTATGCACAGAGTTGCCCAGCAAAATTATGCCTGTTGGACGACGTTAAGGCTTTCCCTGCTAATATGTAACCCTGAGGGGTACTCTGTAAAAAGCAATCCAGACAAAACGAAAGAGGATGTGTTCACTAGTAAGTTGACTGAAACTATTTTTGCTTCCCTTTATCTTTTTTTGCAGTTGCTCCTGCTTTAAAATTCTTTCTTTCAGCAAGAACAAAACATGTTTCTTTTCCAAAAACTGTTTCTCCACCACAGTGTGTTTCTACCACACCTAGAATTTCACAGTCTTGTGTTTTGAGAGGATGGGGAGGACCCCGAGGCCAAGCTCTGCAGTAAATGTCTACCAACAGCTCACCTCATTGCTCCCAGATTTTCTCTCTCAAGTGACCATGATGCTGCCTCACTGAAAGAGTTTGGAAGTCTTTGCTTTGGAGACACTCTGGAGTAATTTTGTGTTGTTGAAATGGCAGTTTTGTGTTGAAAATTTCCTTGCAGCTCACTCTCCTGCCAGAGCAGGCATTACTGGTTTGTTCCCAGGTTTGCAGGCCATTGAGGTCTGTGCTAACCTTGTCTCTTCACTACTTCAGCACTGGAGGGAAATGGATGCAAGAGGAGACCAAAAGTATATCGTAGGAGGCAAATACCAGGCAATAATGGCTTGCAAGTGAAAAAGGCCTCTGAGAGATCACACAAAAATGGGAGTAGATCTGCATGAAGTAAGCAACAAATACAAAACACACCTTGCTATTAAGAAAAATGAAAAGCAGGTGAAATTTCATCTGTGTGTGTGTGTTCTTCTCCTGATGCCTATCTCTTCTAGGAGAAATCAGCCCTTGAAGCCATGTGCCCTGGAGAATCCCCAGCTCACAGTTTCCTAGCTACAAGACCCAGAAAGGGATTTGGTTTGTAATCAAGCCTGTAGCTTGCAAGGCTTTATTATCCATAAATGGGATAATAAAGCCTTGCAATCTACAGAGAGGGAAATGCATCTCAGGCCCCTCCAAGACCTTCCTCATGATACTCAGCCATGCACATGAGGCCAGGGGGGTCCATGTCCTTAGGATGTCATGAAGCCATCAAGATGTCAGTCTGCTAATGGACTGATTATCTCATGTGCCTCATAAGCAGCACAGCTTCTGGTGCAGAGCAGCAGAGCCACCTCCTTCCCTCAGTCCCCGTGTCCCCCAGCTTGCAACACACCAGCACATCAGCTAACTGGGCTGATTTGGGGGTAATTCTACTGTCTGGTCGGGGAGAGGGTGCACTCCTGACAGCAGGATAATTTGAGGAGGAAAGAGCCAATTTTGTGGGTTACAAAATCACTTCAAGACAGAAGACTGGCCTATTTCCGGAGATGAAAAGGAAAAGTGATTTTGAAATGACAGGTTGGAGTCAGAAGAAGTGTTTGCAACTCAGTGCCCTCTTCAATGAATGGTGTAGGTTTAGGATATATCAGCACAGCCCCATGACAAACAGTTCACACCATACATTGCGATTGTGATTCCAGATGCATCTCCGGAGTAAGCCAACTGGTTCCCTCCAAGATGAAAGCCACAGCCAAGAGCTGGCTCGACTCACCCATTTCCCTGAGAAGCCCTGCCCCTGGGCAATACCACCTCGTGGTGGCGAACCTAGTGCAGGGCTGTCCTGTGCATCAGGGTCTTCTTTCCCTTCTCGGAGTTTCCTCCAAGTGTCCCCTTCCCATTTCTCCCATGGCTCTAGGTCACAAGTCACCTCCACTCTGCTCTAGCCTTTCCTTGAAGGAATGTCAAGGAGTCCTGCAGAGCACTGCAGTGGCAGGAAGAGATGAGTGGGACCTGCCTGCATCCCCTACCCATTCCCACTGTGGCACATTTCAGCACTAGAAGGGAAGGGAGGGGAACCCCTAAGCCCCAGGCAAGGAAGGGGATAGAAGGGAGCACAGGACTGCTGTGGATGTAGCGGCAGTAGTTCTCAGCCAATAATATTTCTGGGTTTAGGCATTTTATATGCTTTGGGCTGTGACATTTACCATAGTGTTGACATAAGCCCTATCACCAAGACCCAAAGCATTGCAGCAGCTTGAGAGCGCAGTGTAGGTGTGTTACTCTTTGTTTTTTCGTTTTTAGAGTGGTCTTTAGGCCAACCTGCCCAAATTCAAGTTTCACTGCTGCACCACATGCCTGCTGGACTTCAGCCAATACCACAAGACATGACCAGTGCCTGTCTTTGTGCTACGATTTGAGGAACTCTCTTTACCAGAGGGAAAACAGATGCTTTCCATCCAGACTAATCAGGGAAGAAGTTTCACCCAGGGGATGTATCTGTTTAAAGATTGTTTAAATGTAATCAAATTGGTCAAGTTTGAGGACCAGCAGAGCTCTGCGATGAGGGACAAAGCAAAGGGACTGAATAAAAATAATAAAACCTGTGCTCACATGAGATTCTGGGGCCTGTGCAGTGCACTTTGCTATGAACTAAAATACCCGGGGGATAAATCAGCAGCTGGGATTAAAACAAAGCTGGCATCAGTCCAAAGTACCAGTAAATCACGTGGGATTATTACTTCACTAGAGATTTTACTGGTGTGGAAAGAAAAGAAAGTAGAAACCGATTTCTGCTAAACAAAGGAGTTAAGAGGAATCTCCAGCAAAACTAAGCCTTCATCCTGCAAAATCTCTACACAGTTCTTAACTGTGAAATTAACAATGTATGAAGCTCTAAATCCGTTGTTTCCAAACAGGATTGGGGGCTGACAAGGGCTGCACCATTCCATAAGGGATTATTTTCCACCATGAGGTTTATAAGATGACATACAAAGGATAGGAAATAATCAAATATGCATAGATTTCTTATCTACAAAATTTCCTTTTCTGTTTATACGACCTTGAATGCGAACACAAAGGAAAGCAAGCATTTGGCATGTTAGAGGAGAAAGGCGGAAGAGGTGAGGAGGAAGGAACACATGCTAAAAAAATAGGACATAAAAGAGAGCCTTGAAAATACAGTGGAGCAAAAGTGTCAGAACAGTCCTTAAAATAACTTGGCTGATGGGTATGATGAATGATGCAGAACCAGTGCTTGCTATAGTCAGGTGTCCAGATGAAGCACCCTCCTGTAACCACATTCCCTGGGAGGCTGCAGTCTGGACCGCTTGCAAGAAACCAGCCACAGCTTGTAGTTGGTACCATATGACAACAGATGTTTAACAACATCCTCTGAGAAATAAATTTGTGCAAAACAAACTCCCAGTATACATGTACTGATACCCAACAGCATCAGATCAGTGGGAAGACTGGGTTTTGTCATGGAAAACAGGACTGAAGAGCAATTAGAAGTGGCCCAGTACTTTCTCTCTCTGACTGGAGTTCACTGGATGGCTTATGTGCTTCTGTGTCTCATTACTGGGGCTGATATAACTTTATTGACAATATATCTGAAGTAAATATTTTAAAAATTAAAGCTAAACCATCTCCTCTTATCTCCAAGGCAAACATTATGTTTTAGAGGTTATTTAGTAAATCAGCTGCTCTATATAGGTTTTTGGTCACAGCTATGGTGGAATGTGCCTTGGGCTTTGCTTTGCTAAGAAGCACAGATTAATCCCATGCCACTCTTTCTTCCAAGGCTCCAGCACAAATGGTTCAAAGGAAAGTATTAGTGCAGATGGCATTGAACTGAGCATTAATTGAGCTTGCTGCAAGGCAGGCATGTACAAAGTAGCTGCAAGTCAAGCATTGCTTGAGGAGGGGAATGAGTATTCTGGGGTGAGAGTAATCTGGCCACAGCCTCTGGCCCAGATTTTTGCTGAATTTGTCGCCTGACATCTTCTTAGAGCCTAAGTATTAGGAGTCCAAATGTCTGAGTAGGATATGGGAAGTGGATACTGTGAAAGCCTCCATCTGCGTCACTGCATTATCTCATTGTGACAGACACTTCAAGGTAATGCCACTCATATGAAGTTCACAACCAACTATTCCTATCGCAGTATTTCATGTCATCTCTTATGACATGAAATACTGAGCCCTCCACACAGTCAATACTACTTGGAAACTCTAGTACATAGGTATAGCTGGTTCATGGATTTTTCCCCTCCTTGTGGTTTGAGGGCTTCAGTTTTCCAGCTTTTTTTCTTCTCTTTTAAATCCTTCTCTATTTGATGAACAGTTATTCTCCTAATGGAGAGTAAGCTTTCGGGGATGGATGATCAGCAACTAGAATTCACAGTTTCTTTTAGAAATGTGACCAAGAAGGTAACTTTAGATCATAATGATAAATAAAAAGGATTATAAAAGGGGACATAAGACTCTGTCTTTCCTTGTATCTTTGTGCTCCTATTGGAGTACATCTAAGCAACAAGATTCAGAATGAAATTCAAGTCCTGTCTTTCCTATCTTGGAGTCTCTGGAGCAGACGAGTGTACTTCATGCAGCCATGGTCTCTTTGTAAGCCAAAGCCAGGTATTTGTAATCCTATTCTGTTTTATCACCGATGTAATGACGTTTACTGGAAAGCACGTTAGGAAAAGCAGTCTGAGCTAATTTCTTTCAAACCCCTGCAATTTGACCTGCAAGTCGGAAGATGGCAGCAGTAAAGCACAGTTAGGGCCTTTTTTTGCCCACAGGCCTTTGTTTCAAACGATGTTTTTGTTCCAAAAAATGGCAGATTTTTAAAAAGGTGTCATTTTTAACAGTGCCATCAAGTCTGACAGGCGTCTTTCCAATAAAGGAGAATCCATGACTGCCTTTCATCCTGATGGAAACCAACATCAAGAGCAGAATATACCTTATTATATGCAAAGTCTTTTTTGAAAAATCTTGTTGCCTTACTATCTTCAGAAAACTAGTGTTTCATCCTATCCACACTCCCCCCCCCATATTTCTGTAAGTGTTCATATATATGTTCATAATTATGTGATAAACATTTACTGAAATTCAAGGATTTTTTTTTTTTTAATTAAAAAACCCTATTCATATTGCAAGCATTTCTCCCTGTGCAGACTACATTTTAAAGCTCAGGAAAAGCAGAAAGGTTGTGCAGTGAGAATATTCTCTAAGTCTTTGGCTGTGAGTCTGTCAGCTTCACCCATAGCTTAGCAGGGTGTCAGCTATCAAAGGACACAGTGATGCCAAGAGACAGTGTGTTTGACTGAGGCTGTTATCACAGAAACAGAAGCCAAGAAAAGAGGCACTGTCACTGAGTCTGTGTCCCCTTCTGCAATAATAACAACTTAATATGGTTACTGGACCGTGTTCCCAAGGTTTGCTCTCTGACATAAATGTCAATATGCTTGCCGAGCCTTGGCATGACAAGGCCTGCCCTTCTTCAGGTTTTGACCTAACCAGTTGCTTTACTTTGCTGGATCCTTGCAAATGTCATTGCATTTCACTCTCACTTCAGAGAGATTTGAAGCAATTCTGTCTACTCTTTTCTGTCACTTTAAGGGGACAGTTCTGGAAGCACTCCTGTGTGAAGCAAACCAGATGCTGGTTTTGACAGTGTGTGATAGTGTCTGTGGTATAAAACCAGTGCAATATGTCTATAGATGACAGTGTTTTCCCCATCAGCCATGTACCTCACACTCTTCACTTCAGTGAGGATGACTTCCCTGGGACAGCGTTCTGTAACTATTACTGAAGAACCAGATGCCTTCTTCTAGGCAGAGCTCCTCAAGTGCTCTGACTGTGCAGTGTGTCATTGCAGTGTGCCCTTCCCTCGTGAATGATGAATTCTGCACAGTTTCTTCTCCCTGGGCTAAGCGATGTGCTTTAGTCTGACAGACAGGACTCATATGTCTTCAGTTAACAGGGTCAGGAGTCCAAGGAATTTCTGTTTTTCGCTGGATATATACAAAAAGATACATACGTAATGCACAACATGCCAGCTTTGCCTTTATTTTGTAACTTTTTATTTACAACTTTTTTCACAGCTGTGTCATGGAAGTAGCTTGAGATATTCACATAGTATTTTCTACAAGAAGTTATTTATCGTGTGCAGCACACTTCTGCTGCTCAGCTGCTACCAGTGAGTGTTTCTTAACTTCCTCAATGAGCCTGAGCAGGCTGACATCAGTCGAAGATCAAATCCCATGTGATTAAGTGTGCAATAACCACAGCTAATATGGTCTTACCCTGTATACTTCTAGTAATCCATATAAGACCTAAGTAATCTAGTCAAAATAATAATTTGTGAGGTGTACATCAGTTGTCAGAAATGGAGAAGAATAGCTGTGATTCTTCTGCCTGTCTCAGACTCGGGGCTCCTGATGATGAGACTTCACCTTCCTACAGCACACAGGTGCTTCAGAGGGCAGCTCCAAGTCCCTGCTGTGCACTTATTCCCCCTGTGTAACACAAACCTGTAACCTGAACCATCACTGAATTACTCCAGAGATCAGACAGTATGATTCAACTAATTTTACAAAGCTCTGCCTATTACTTGCTTAAATGAAGATGCAGTGGGTCATGATGACATAAACTATAAAATTAGCAGTGTGGTTTGACTAATATATTGGTCATGCAAGAGAGGGGAAAAGGCTGTTCAAAAGCTAGTACCATCCAAAGTCCTGAGAACCAACTGGATTTCCAACTGATTTTTAGAGGTACCCTAATCTAGTATTTAAGAAAAAAAAAAAGTTTGTAACGCAAAAGACAAGCTAGGTCAGAAATGTGGAGACTATATTTTTTATAGGGTTTATGTTACAAACCTGAGTGTTGTAGTCTGGTACTATAAATTTTCAGAGAACAAAAGCATCCAAAGGTAATGAAAGGACACATTCCCTTAGAATTGGGGAGAGTGGAGTTTATAAAATCTGAGTAGACAATTTATAGAACCAGAGTAGACAGCACCACAAATACCATTTAGTCACACTTCTTCCTTCAATACATTGTCTCTGAATATGACTACAGGTAAGATTGTGTAATCTTCTCTGTTTTGCTGTATTTAAAAACAAGTTTTGAATTGTGGCGGGCCGGCCCCCGGCCTGCCT
>VZRL01000732.1:91636-301898 GCA_013397895.1 Origma solitaria
CTCCGCCGGTCCCGGGGGCCGGAGAGAGCCCGCCCCGGGGTTGGGGGGGGGGCGTGCCCGGAGTTCTGACTCTGCCCTCTCTTCCAACAAACTCTGTTCTATGTATTATTGGTTACTTTGAATTGTACTCCACCTTTATTTGTAGTTATTAGTTCTGTATGTTTATCCCCACCCTCTCCCTCTTCCCTCATTGGTTATCCCTCCCCGTTTATAACCGGCTGCACAGGGCAGTCGGCCCCTTCCCTTGTCCTGGCACCCCCGGGGATAGACCCCTTGGGGGTGTGGGGATGACGGTAGGCTTTCTCCCAGCTCTTGCTGCCCCGACCCCCTCCTACCTGTAACCCTAGTCCCCTACTCCGGAGTCCTTTCCAATAAACCCTTCAAGCAACGAGCCAGCTCCCACTCTCCTTATTCCCGACGCCTCCTGCACCAGTGCGCAGACCGAGCCCCCTGAGATTGCAGACTGAAGACAAGATCTAGTTGTCGTGAGGGTCCCTAGCCGGGTTACCCCCCCCACGGCTACATTGAATCACAGTCTCTGAGTAAAGAGAGCTTTTATGTAATGATTTTCATCAGTAATAACAATTGAACTAATGCCTTCTTTATATCACTCAGTCAGTCTGTGGGGCCAGACAATAAAGTAATCTGTCTCCCTTTAAATTTAATTTTGCCGTGGGAATCATTGGCACTACTTGGCAGAATCCCTGCACAGAAGGAATATGTTTTTGAAAAAATGAAATAAAACCCCCATACACTGATGCCATCTTGAAAGCACCTGAAGATCTATCATTGTGCTAACTTTCATTTCCTGATCAAGTCAGAATATGTGAATATTATCTATAAAAATATCTGTGAAAATTTTGATAGAATATTGCCTGGGAAAACCCTCAGTCACTCATGATTCTAAGGAAATATATTAATGGACTTTCCCCATGCATCTAATCAGAAAGTGGTTTTCTTCACTCTAGGTGGCTGTACTTCCATTCAGGTTCGAAACAGAAAATCATTTAGTTACTCTGTCTGAGGTAGGGCAGATGTTCCCATGTATTGAATGGACCCCAGTGCCCTCCAGAGAGACTAAGTCATTCAGTACAAGCTGGGGTGTATTACAACAGCTTAAACCACTCTTTTTTCTGAGGTCCCTGTGGAACGATCAGAAGTTTATTTTGTGGACAAATTGGCTTCTCAATGTGTGCATGCTCAGCCTGCAAGGCCTTGATCCCTCCAGCTCCCTTCGGGTGCTAAGCTCCTGCATCTGCCAGCGCTGCACTTGAGTCAGCCTGTTCCCAGTGCGACTGTGGGGGACAGGATACAAGCAGGAGGCTGCTATGTTGATTTCCCCAGTTCCTTCTGTTCCACAGAACATGTCACTGCCCATTCCAGAGGTGATACTGTGCCTGGAAACACCTGCAAACCTTTGTGCAACTGTGAGTCCAGTGAGGCAAGAACTGTCTTTGTGGGATCAGCTCTCTCAGTCACAAAAATGCTGAACTAGAAAAACCTTCAAGGAACTGCTTAGGAAGCCTGGAAATAAAATCTTTTCGTATTCATTTCAGGTTAAGCTACTGACTCTGGAAAAGAAAGGAATTTGAGATCTGTGTCAATTATCACAGTTATTGTAGACTGTCAGTAGTGTCCCTGGCTTGCTATTTCTGCACTATTTGGGAAAAAGGTCTTTCATACTGAGAGATACTGTTGCAGAAATGTTATTTATTGGCATTGCACACATGGAAAGAACTTCACCACCCACAGCCAAAGCTGGAGAGCAGCTGATGACATATAATCAAGGCCTTAAGAAAGTGTCTGTGGCAGGTACTTGATTATAGAGTACAGAGCAGTGATTACAAACCAAGGTACTCCCAGATAAAAAACCTTACTCGGTACATTTTAAGTTCTATGAATAATTTAAAATACTCTTCTGAGCCAATTTCTGCATTCAGTGTTTGGAAATAAACCCTATTTCCCCACATATGGCTCGAGCTTCAAAGTGATAAGAATTTGCACATGTAATCCTTACCTATTTGCTCAGTAGGACATTAGCCACACGCTTACATTAATGGTTAGGTTTTTCCATAACACAGGGGAGAATATTATAATTGGTGGCAGACCCCACCTGCAAGGCCTGGACTATTGCATTTTCCACATTTGCCTCAATTCATTAGCTGGAGCTGTGAAAATAGGATGTGACATCCGCCTGGGCTTGTGTGTGCAAAATAGCAGCTGTGTGAGACGTGATAGGCAATAATTGGCTGCCTGCAGAGCAAGAAAACACCCACACAAATGACGTCTCTCTCTTCTAAAACATTAGGCAAGGAAGCCTTTCAACAAGAGGCAGGCAGCCTCTCAGGAAACAACTGTCAAATCTGCTTACATCATTGTGTCTCATTAAACTGGGGAATGCAACTCTTCTAATCATTAGTTCAGACAGCGCATCATCCCACCATCCATCAAGGCAGTATTATTGTAGTGGATTATTTGTGTCAGTGTTCATCATAGCAGGGTTCTCGGAGATTCCTGTAATGCAGCCGTTTCTCCTTTTACAGGAAGGAAAATGAACTATTTAAAACTAGGGATTCTTAGGAAAGAAATAGAAAACAACACAAAAAGCATCATTACACTGCCAAAAGAATTCATGATGAACCTATACCTTCAACACTGTAGTCTCTTCAAACCCCTCTGTCAAAACAAGGGTATAGAAGAGTCAAAGAAAAGAAGCAGAAGAGATCAAAGAAATGGCTCCCCTATTAGGAATGAGTATACCATCCAAATGTCTTCAAAATAGAAGTGATATAACTGGGGGGTGGTGGTGGTGTACAAAATCTGAGTGACAATAAGAAATTAAGCATGGAGTGTTATTCACCACTCTGCATAATTCAGAAATAATACCTATAAAATAAACTTGTTATGTCCAACACTGTTCAATTCCAAGCAGTCAAAAGGATGTACTTTCCATGTAGTACAGAGCCATACAGTGGAACTCGTGCTTTAGAGTACTTTGGATGCTGAATGATGAGTGCTCTCCATGAGCCTGTAGAAGATAAAACCTCTGACAGCTGAAAAAACTGTTACTTCAACTTCTTGCTAAGGAGCTCCTCTGCAGTGCTGAAACGTGGGAGGTGCAATGTGTGTCCTATTCTTACACTCTTCCTTGAACACTACTTTCTATGAGCTAGTTGAATCTTTAATGTGAGCCAAAAGACTTACTGGTATGTTTCAATGGTGTAAAATTTTTACTCTTGCTGTCATTATTATAATGGAAGTGATATAAAGCAACATGTTACATCATTAGAATTATTTACTTTAAAAAATATGCTGTTTTCACTAACGTAAAAAAACCTCAAAACCTCAAAGGCCTCTTTGCCTGGAACTGAAAAGGAATATGGAGTTAGGAACAACTGTTAATACAGTCAATAATGCAGTTATTATTAGTACAGTTATTTTTCTCCAGCTTTTCAGAGTATTCCTTATTTTTTTAATTCTAAATTTTTAAACTGCAATGTTTTCTTTTTTTTTTTTTATCTGTAGCCCCCATCTGATATCAATTTTCTTGTTAAAAAGGAAAGCCAACAGATTCTAGAAGCACCTAGAATATATAGTTAAGTAAACATCATATTTCCAACACCTTTCAGATGTGATGCCAGGATAAGGAATGACAATTGCTGTGACTCCTTAGGTTGCTGTCATCCAGAGCCTTCAACCACTGGATCACATTACGTGCATGTTTTGAGGCAGCGACTTTCTACAGCCTGTAAGAAATACTGCAGTATAAACCCAAGACAAATAACATCTGAAAGTTATCTTGATCTCACAAAAGTCCTGCTCCTCCTCAGCCCCTCCTCATGTGTGGTAAGTCATAAAAGAAAAAAAGAACATAAAAGTGACATGGTCAGCAGTGTGACCTTTACAGCTGCAAACCCGTTGGAGGTCAGACGAAATAGTCTCCTGATATAGGAAATACTGAGCAGATAGAGACCAGAGCAGCAGCTGGCTGGCCAAATCCAGGTTCTGGCGACTAAATGCCACAGATGCCTGCTAGGTAACCGATAAGCAGAAGCATTACATTTGCCCTCTGTTTTGGCACTCTTCGGGTTTACAAGAGTAAACCACTGGCTTTTGACAACAGTCAAAAAAAGGGGCTTTTCAAAGTCGTGGTATTAAGAAAGGTGGGTACTTTCATATTGTTGTGCCCACACTACTTACTTGCTTCAACTAGCATGAAACTTCATAGTTTAAAAAATCAGCAGTGCTGCAATAATACGGTTAATGAAAAACAGAAAAACATGCTTGTGAAGGATAGAGAATGAGTATAAAATGGGATGAGATCTTGATTTTTCTTCATTAGTTTTATTCTAGAGCTCTGAGTTAGCTAAGAGCATGGTTTCTAGAAATAGTTTCTACTTGATGTGTCTGGTATACTACTAATATGCAACACAAAAAGGATGGTAAGGATAGAGAACAACACAAGGAATGAAGGTTTCAGTATTTGTCCCAGTAAAGGCCAGCCAAAGCGCTGGCTGTCACCTGGGCTGTCCAGTGGTGGGCACCAGCCAGCATTGCACTGCCTGCACTGGAAAAGGTCAGAATGAGCTGCCTGGGACTGTGCGGTGGCTGAGGAACAGAGTCAGGCACCTGGTTTCCACATTCCGCTTAGTACTGTGTGGCTGTCATCCCCAGAGCAGAAGAAAAGTGTCAAAGGAGGGTATCAGTACAGCCAGGAGCAATATGCACAATAACTGTGTCTTTAGCATCCCCCAAGACAACAGGAGGAGCAGACTCCATCCCTCCACTGCCAACTCTGTTCTGGCTTCCCATTCTCTGATGGGATAACATCAGAAACCAGAACAAGATCTGGCTTGAGCTTGGGTTTCTTCCTTTGCTCCTCTTCACTCATGTGGCAGCAATGCCGGAAGGGAAGTAGGGACCATTTAGCAGTGAGGGAAGGGATGAGGCTTCTAACGGGAACTGGTGTGAGATGGCATGGGGCTCGGATGCCCAGGAGTGATAGGTGACTGTATCTCAGGAAGTGAGAAGCATTGGGATCTTGTACTTTGGGGAAATGGAGAGATATGAGAAGAGAAAAGAAATATCAGGGAGTTATTTTGCTCTAGTACTTTGCGCAGTAAAAGGTCACTTTTGGCTGTGCAGCTGAGGAACCCTGAACTGGCTAAGCAGTGGTAATAACATCTCAGCGAGTAGCTGTAGGGTTTGATGTTAATGATTATACACTGTTTTGAAAGTTCAGACTTGCCATAAAAGTACTGATATGGGGGTCTGGGTCCATGTGAAATGAAATTAGGCTCTCATTCTCACTGCTGGAGTGGAATGATGAAAACTTACCCAGAGGTCAGTTTCTGAAGGAAGGGCATAGGCTGTCACAAAAGCTGCCCTATTCCTGCCAGGTTAGGGGCAGGCTGCTGGTGCTGCTACCTGGGAATACTTGTGTTTAATGTGCCCGCACTACTCACATTTGGCAAACACGTTTTTTCCACTCCCTTTTTCCCAGCACAAAGTTCATTTGGAAAGCAATAGAAAATAGTTAAAAGGAAATCCCTTCTCTGGAAGTGAATGCCCTTGCTAAATTTGTACTCTCAACATACAGGTCAGGGGCCTTAGTTTTCAGAAGCAATGTAGGTCAGTATATTGTAGGGAGCATGCCAAATATCCCTTACCTGTCCTCTCAGATAGGCATGTTTTTTTTTCCCAGATGAAAGTGCTAGACTAAAATTTGGCAAGAAGACAAAACAACCATGCACAGGCTGGTAATGATGATATCATCGGGTGTCCTGTAGCTTTGAGTTATTAACAGCACAGCAAAATTCATTAGCATGTCAAAGCACCACAGCCCAGAATGCACACAGGCCGGCATAAAGAATTAGGGCATGAAAGACAGCTTATGTGGAGAGTCACTGACAATGAAAAAAAGAGAATATTGTGCTTGGGGCAATTCGCATTCATCAGAGTCTTGTCAGTGTGGTTAGAGACTACAGAATAAATGTGTCTACCCACGTTTTGTTTGGCCACACTAGAAAGCAAAGGTTATGAGGGTATCCTCCAGTTCTTTCTATTCAGCAGATGCAGATGTGTATAGAACCCTTTTCTGTTCCTCATCAGCAATTTCCTTTCTGCTGTATAGTATGTGATGCTGTACCATAAAATAGAATGTATAGAAATCAGTCTATTTTCTGTCTCTCTAGACTGATGTATTTATACTCTCAGGCAATGTAAATCACTGCAGGCTCCCTGAAGTCATCAGGCTAGTCCTGATTTAGAGTGTTAGGTCTTCAGACCAAGGCTATATGTGGTCACGCTGCAATCTGCCAAGGTATTGCAAGCTGATGCAATAATTGTACAGGTGATTTTGATAATACTCTTCTACTGTAGATGCTGGTGGTGATAATTAATCAGACAACAGTCCTTCTCAGTTACTGATCTATCAAGGGTCATTTCAGTGCTGAGGTGTGCTTAAGTGCTGTATGTTTTCCAGGCAAGATACAAAACTGATTTTGCATTTATCATAATTGTTCCAGGAGGAACTGTAATGCTAATGAAATCTGGTGTTCTACTTAAATCCCAAACTGGAAAACTGCCACTCTGCCTATTTGAAGGTTTGTTTGCTTCCAGTTCACTGTTCTCCCATTGGGGTTTGAGAATAGGGTATATATCCTCCTTCAAAACTTGATAAGTACCTCTAAATTCAGGTTGCATGACTTTGGCAGCACTACCATTTTTATCTGTGCAGGGTACCATGAAGTGAGAGATTGTTTTACTGACATGAATGTTCAGTGGAACTGGAGCAGCCCAGTATGAAAAATGGATATTAGTTAACTAGCAGGTGTTAGGTATGAGTAATGAAAGAAATGTGGGAGGCAAACTTTGCCCACTCACTTTGTGTAATACTTGAATCTCTGCAAAGAATGGCCTCTTTGTGCAGGCATAGGCCTTGCATTCATTTCCTGCTCTGATCTTATCTAGAGAATTTCAGTGACCCTGATATGCCATTAAATTTGGGTACCTATACACTGAACTACTCCTTCCGTTTTTATTCATGTCTTGGCATTACTGGTCATCCCATTTTTCTTGTCCACAGACAGATCAACACCCTGTAATATCCTCGGGCTGCCTTTGTAAGTCATAAGACAAAGTAAATGTGTTCTGGTAATAGCAGTCAGAGCTCTTGAAATGGAGCACACGGTAATGCGATCACACATGTAGCCAGACATGCACTGCTCTCAGCCTGCAGCACCCTCAGAGGTTTGCTGTTTTAAAGATACAAAGACTGCCTGTCTATGGCCTACCTATAATCTATAACCTAAACACCATCTATCTACAGTCCACCCTGCAATGCTTCTAATTTACTCCTGCAATACAGATTTCCCCACAAAGCAGAGCCACAGTTCTCAACTATTTTGGTAGATATACTAAGAAAGAAACAGCCTAGACCTTTTCTGTATCGGTGTATGCTATTAGATACATTATCCAGGGTTTTAAGTATCTGCAAGAATGGGAACTCCTCTGGGCAACCAGTTCCAGTGTTTAGCTACTCTACAATAAAAAAAGAAGGCTTTGTGTGTTTGAATGAAATTTCCTGTATTCTCATTCTCTCATCTATCACATGAACAATTTTTTCTTAGACAAATGTCTTTCCCTTTGACTAAGCTAACATGAATTTCAATGGTCTTCTAAATATCACCAAGACAAATATCTGTTTTCTTCTCCTCAAGAAATCTATGTTACACTTGAATACACGGGAGTAATCTGATGTACTGCAGTTAAATTTCTGCCATGATACCTTAGGTTTAGCTATAGACATGACAGTCTGCTTTCTCTAATTTAGATCAATGCACTCATTCAACACCATTCTCTCAATTATCATGCCATGTTATGTTTAAAAACACATGGTATGATGTTCTATTTGCTTATAATTTTAATATTAGTTCATGTTTATTTTATTCTCTTGGCAAGTGTTGTAGATGTTATTATTAATTTGTTTGTTAGGCTCCTATATAGATTTAAAGGGGTGTTTGCATTCCAAGGGGTAAGACTCGAAATTACTTTTCAGGCATCTATTTTTCAGACCATGTTTTTAATGGGCCATTATTCTGAAAAACAGAAATAAAATAAATACCCAAATGGAATATTCTCATAGACAATCATGGGAATGTTTAAAAAAAAAAAAGAAGAGTGTTTTATAATATGTAGATTTAAAGTGCTGCTAAAAATGTCAAAAGAAGAAAACTTCAAAGTACCTCATGGTTTTCACTGACAGAAATGAAAAACTGCTGGCTTCATTGACAGAAAAGACAAACTTCAAAGTGGATAGTCATCTTCAAAAGCCAGATGTTCCCATTGTACCTGGTCTTCAAATGAAGAGAATAGATATCTTTACCTGGTTGTCAACCTCTCTCTTTTATAAACATTAAATTCTTTTAGAAGCAAAAGTAATAAAAGGAAAAGCACTACGCATGCCAAAATACCATAAACATAATTTTTTATTCAATTACATTAAAAAAAAATGAAAATATTTAAAACAATATTTTTCACCTGTTAGGTGCAAAATATCAACCTGCTCACATGAGGTGTAGCAGCTTTCACTATTAATTTAAATAATTAATCTAACCATCAGTACTCCTGGTCACAGGCTCATGTTTTTCAAGCTGAAGAGAAGGGAGTCAGATGCTATTTGCTTTCCCTTAGGAGTCTTTGATGCTTCTATGTAGATGGTGCCTGACACACACTGCTGCAGTCCCACACATCCATCTATGGCTCCGATCTGCAGCAGAGCCTTCTCTCTCTCGTTCAAAGAGATATTTGGCTGCCATCAGCAGTGAGCAGAAAATGCCTCCATTGCTCTGCATTTATAGAAGTGTAGTGAGAGGCAGAGTAGACAAGATGCAGGAAATGTGTCCTTTGCAATTCCTATAAAAACATATTTCTATTGGTAAAGAACAACATCCCAAGGAAGACGATTAGTTTTAAGGCGTGGGCTCCCAGTCGGTCCCAGGAGCTGTCTGGATTAGCAAATTCAACAGGGCCTGGAAACTGGCTTGAGCTCTGTGACTTTCCATACCACTTAGTTGTCAGTTGTTGGCCCTTTTTCCATATTTGCTAGCAAACATCTGCTCTGTGTGGTGATATTCAGCTGACCCTAGCATGGCTGCCATTGCCTCAGGGAAATTGGTATGTCTGTGTGTAGAGTAAGCTTCTGCCTACTATGTGTGCCAACTGTTTGTGATAAATCTATGAGAGGAAAGAAGATGGGATGATTGATGTGGCCCTGACTTTTTGTCTCCAATCTGTATTCACTGCTGGAGGAGGAGCAGGAAAAGGTGGAGGGCAGAGAAGAAGCTTCCTCTTGAATTGCAGCAAAATATAATTCCTTTCTATAAAACTGACGGGAGAGGGGAGAGCTATCTGACCTGAGGGCTAATGTTGGCAAAAAGCCATGAGAACATTAACTGCAGGAAATTGTAAGATGATTTTTATCTGCCAGAGCAGTCTGACTCAAGAGGAGCTTTCTTCTGGACGTCATGAGGGCAAAACCCCAAACAAGTTCTAAGACCAAACTTCATGAAAAAGTCTGGCAGTATCATGGCTTCCTGTGGCAATTGAGAACTGGACATGGTGTCTCAGCAGTTCCCCTTGGAGCCTGCGCTCTGCAAATGCAGAGTGAGTCTATACAGTCACCGCATGATCCCTGTGAGTTTCTTCATCTGAATGACTGGTACTCATGACCTTCACCTTTGTCTTCTCACAAGGCTGCAGTAGGAAGTTGCTGCATGCTGTTCTCTTCAGGGACATCTTGCAGGGTCACACTGTGCTTTCTTTCAGGGAAAGTTTATAGATATTCTTTCTTTTTACTTGTTAACATCACAGCGAGCAATGTTATAAATAGCTTAAACTTGTGAAATTTGTTCAGAAAGCTTTGATAGTAACTTCTTTTTGAAGCCAGGCTCCCAGATCTTGCTTGTTTTCTGAGGTGGTAAAGTGAGGAGATTTCATGGGAAATGTAAGACCACTTTAGAAAGTGTCAGTTTTAACACAACATAGGTCCAGGGAGTTGCAAATTCCAGCCCTACCTTTTAAAAATTGATATGTTTCTGTCCCAGAGAGAATAAAGGAGTCTCTGGTGCTTAGAGGCAGGTTTGGAAATGGCAGACAGTAACTCAATACTGAGTAAGTGCCTGTCACAGTGACCTATGCTCCTGGCTTTGTGTGGGTGTGGAAATGCTGGTGGGAGGACAGCAAAGGCTTTTGTGCCCCCCTCAAGAATCAAATAATAATCTTACAGGTCTGATGCTTTAAAGATGACTTGCCCTATGACAATTGATGGTATTGTATGGAAAGGTTTTCCTTCAGGAACACACATGCAGAAAGAGAAAAGGATGCAAGAGTACATACATGGGCCAAAGATTCTAGGACTCACCAAGAGTGAATTTACCGAGCATGGCTCAAATAAATCGGCATTCCTTCTCCACCCACATATTTTTCACAGTTTAGAAGTTACAGTGCATATAGATTTATGTATATAGTGGTCAATATTCTATTTGCATTGTATGATACGGAAACAGCGTGGGAAGACTTTTGGAAACTGCAGCTCTTCAAGACTGCTTTAGCAGGGGTGCTTTCCAAAGGGCACAGTCCTTCACAAATGGGTTGCTCCAGCATGGGTCCCCCTGTGGAGCCACAGGTCCTGCCAGGAGCCTGTTGGCAGCATGGGCTCTCTGTGGGCTGCAGTGTGAGTATCTTCACCACCGTGGTCCTCCCTGGGCTGCAGGGGTACAACCTGTGTCACCATGGTCTTCTCCACAGCCTGCAGGGGAATCTGCTTTGGCACCTGAAGCACCTCCTCCTTCTTCACTGATCTAAATGTCTTGTTTCTCCCCCCTTTTTTCTCACACCTCTCTCACACAACTCCTACACAGCATTTTTTACTCGCTCTTAAATATATTTTCAAAGTGTTGCTCATGGACTCAGCTTCTGCCATGGACTCAGCTTCTGCCGCCAGTGGGTCCATCTTGGGTCCTGATGCAACTGGCTCTGTCCAGCATGGGGACAGCTTTTGGTGTTTTATCACAGAAGTCATCCCTGCAGCGTTTCTGCTGCTAAAACCTTGCCACTTACACCAATACAAACTACCTAGGGATGCATTTCAAATGGACAAAATCTGAACATGATAAAGATTGTTCTCAAAAAAGTGTGAGCTTTTGCATTGCTTACAGAAGGATTCTGAACACTAAAACTGTCCAGGGCTGCCAAGATGAGCAGGATCTGTAGGTCTTTTGAGTGCGGCAGGGAGGCAGTGGCATACAAAAGTGTGACTCCCCAGCCTGAACAGCATTTGAAAGTCACTGTTTGCTGCCCCATGCCCTGGGATCACACAGCACACTGACAGGAGATATTCTATATAGATAATATAGAATATATTCTATCAGCACACAGATACAATCACAAAATATCCTGAGCTAGAAGGGACCCACAAGGATCAACGAAGTCCAACTCCTGACCAGCACCATCCCCAAACATCACACTGTGTGCCTGAGAGCATTGTCCAAACACTTCTTGAATTCTGGCAGGCTTGGTGCTGTGATCACTTCCCTGGGGAGCTGTTCCAGTGCCCAACCACCCTCTGGGTGAAGAACCTTTTTATAATATCCAACCTAACTCCCCCCCGACTAAGCTTCATGCCATTGCCTTGGGTTCTGTCACTGGTCACCAGAGAGAAGAGATCAGTGCCTGCCCCTCTTCTTCCCCTCACAAGGAAGTTGCAGACTGTGATGAGGTCTCCCCTCGGTCTCCTCCAGGCTGAACAGACCAAGTGATCTCAGCCGCTCCTTTTATGGCTTCACCTCTAGACCCTTCGCTATCCTTATGGCCATACTTTAGATACTCTAACAGCTTTTCATGTTTTTATACTGTGGCACCCAAAACTGCCCCCAGCACTTGAGGTGAGGCCGCCCCAGTGCAGAGCAGACCAGGACAATCCCCTCCCTTGCCCGGCTGGCGATGCTGTGCCTGATGCCCCCAGGACACGCTTGGCCCTCCTGGCTACCCGGGCACTGCTGGCTCATGTCCAACTTGCCATTGACCAGGACACTCAGGTCCCTTTCTGCAGCTGTGATGCAGACTTGTGCTGTGCACCTCTAACATGCTGGACTCTGTTCTTCCTGAACAGTAGCAGCATCTGTGTGCCTAAGACCCAAGCTTCCTAAAGGCAGCTGTTCAGAGCCCTTCTGTGCTGCTTGTGGAAGATGCTTCAGTTCTCTGTGGCTCAATTTTCTTGTCTATATATTTGTGAGTTCAAGAGAAAATTTGTGGATGTTTAAACAAATGAAAGCTGCTGTACAGGCAAAGGCTTAAGTTTAAATTCCTTGGGGCAGGCATTACTGCTTATTTGTAAAATGGCACTCAGTGTGAGCACTCTTCAGTAATAATAGCACTGACAATGAAAAATATATTTTAGTCTGTCAGTCTTATCAGTTGGTTCACCTTGTGGCAGCAGATTTCCAATTTGAGCTGTGACCCTGCAAGCTGTTTTGCACAGATCTCTGTATGCACAAAGAGTAGTTTGCAAGTTTGGGGTCACATATACTTAGAAATGAGGGAACAGGTTTTGACAAAATTTGGAATAAATTGGTTCTATTTCCTGGATCTCAGCATGACTTAAATAGTAAGTGGTATTGAAAGAGTACTGCTAGCTGGAAAAATTGCATGGAGCAAGTTCTTCTCCTGTATGAAAGGGAAACATACAAAACCAATATGACTTCTTCTGCCATAGAAATCTTTTGAAACAAAGTATTCCACTGAAAACTGTACTTTTGTAAATGAAGCACAGCTAGAATGAAACCTTTCATGAAACTAGGCCCTTAGGAGGACAGAAATTTTTTTTCCCTTTCTCTGTGTTTGCTCAGCATAGATTTACTCCTCAAAAGACCGTTGGCACCATTTCCAATTCAAAAGTAATCTTTAATTTCCCATCCCGAAGGGATTAATAGGGATGAAGCCTGGCTCCACCTTTCAATGCATTATGTATCAGCCCCGAAAGTAAGGAGAGGGTGAAAGATCAGGCGTTTGACGTGCCTCTGAGTAGTTCTTGGTGAGTCCTCTTGACTACAGGCATGTGGAAGCTGCCCATTGTGGAACACCCTTCCTGTGTGTCCACTTCAAGCAAAGGCTGGCAGCTGGAGCCTGGGGATCCCGGAGCTCAGAGGGACACAGCTGCGGGGACAGTGCCCTCTGCATCCGCCCTCTCACCATGCTGGCGAGGGCTGGAGTTCCACCCGTCCACAGGGGAATGTCCACAAAACTCCAAAGAGTTTGCTTCAGCCACAAGACCATGTCTTTAGATATTTGGTTTGCTTCCTTGCTTGGGGCGGTATTTTTTTAACTCTTTGTGGTAATGGCTTAGCTGCTCCAGGAACCAGCCTTGCAGCCTCATTTGGAAGTGCTGAGAAAGATAAGATCTCAGTTTCTCTTCTTAAGCTGAACTTTTAAAAACATGTGGAAAGAAAAAAAAAACAAAGGAAGAAGGAGGGGGAGAAATAGGTATCTGTGCGCATGCAGGGGCAGAGGTTATGGGGCACAAGTGGGGAGGGAGCCCATGGTGAGGAGGTGGGTGGCAAGTGCACAGGGAGCGGCTGCCCCTGCCCATCCAGCTGGGCACAAAGGCTTCGCCAGGAGCACGGGTGGCCATGGAAACCCTTCAGCAGGGCTGCCATCCAGAAAGCCAGAAACCCTACCCCATCACTGGGGCCCACCTGCAGGGTGCTGGGGTTACTGGGGGGCAGCAGTGGGAGGGAGGTCCCCAGGCCTGCCAGGAGTCCCAGGCTGCCCTCTTGATGCGTGGCTTGACCTGCCTGAGGAGATGCCCCAAAGCAGCCCTGTGATTTTCTAAGTTAACAGAGTTTCCTTTGACCTTGGGTTTAAAATGTCCGACTCCTTTCCCGGGTGCTAATGAGGAAACACTAAAGGACTCATGAGGGAGGAGGGGTAAGGGCTTCTCTTGGGCGGTGTTATTCTGGCATGGACTGGATGTCCTGCAGTAGATATTAATAGTTAACAGGCAGGTCCCTAAGCACCAAAAGACCCAGGGAAAAGCTGCCATGCTCCTCCGCGAAACTGGGATATTTCTTCTCCTTAAAGAGCCTTGTTAAACTGCCTTAAAATAACTCAAGCTTGACAAAGTGGAACTAATTGGCCTTCATTTTCCCAGTCTTAAAAGCAACTTTGATATCAGAAGGATTTTTGAGGCAATGATATTCAGTATAAAGAGTAAAGCATAAACCTAGATTTTAAGGAATTCAGTATGACATAAAAAGCTGCAACTCTGCAGTCTGTGAGATGTCAAAACATCTGCTAGAAAAGCAAAGGATGCAGACCACCTCTCTGTACAGGGTGGAGGTTGCCCCTGTTCTCAAGTGAGCAGCAGAACCCTTAAAATAAGAGACTGTCTTGTGTATACCCGCACTCTTCCAAACTCCTCAGTGTGTCCCACCTTGCTTTAATTTTGAATGACATGTTAAAGACTGCATATAAATCCAGATCTCTCCCTCTTCAAACACCACTCTCAATACCAGTTCTGAGCTCTTTCGTCCAATCTTTTAATCTGGTTTTTGTTGGTTTTGTTTGTTTGTTTCTGGTTTTTTTACTTTGAGGATGACAATTTCAGGAGATAATTTTTTTCTTTCCTTGGTTGATGTTATTGTTTTAGGCTCTCTTTTCACAACTAGAGCAGAACTGGTAGTTTCACGCTGCACAATTAGTGTGAATTTCAGTAGTCAAAAATATATCTTGTCATCTTTATTTATTCCTACGCCAGGAAAGTGTTTGTCAAATCTAGAGAATCAGTTCAGCATTTGGCTAACCAGGACCAGATCCCAACCAAATCAACATTTTCCCACTACTGAAAACATGCTAAAATGACTTGATTTTAATTTAATTAGAAGTATGCATCTTTTTTTTAACAGTTACTTAAAATAAACAGATATTCTATATTCCTGTTATGAACTATGTCATTATTACATATTTATGTTGTGTCTTTTAAAGACCTCAGAAAAAACTGAACTATGTTAGTGTCTTCTTGTGCTCAAAGGTACAGCATGGGAGAGACTTTGTAGCTGGTCCCTGTTCCTGAGACTTACAGATCTGTGCAGGTAAAGTACAGAAGATGAAACAGATACAGAGAACTGAAATGAGATGACCCAGCCTCAGATGATCCAGCAGATAAGTAATGAAATTCAAGTTTCATTATGTACAGGTACATTCCTGGTAAATTTTGCCTATTCCAATTCCTTAATATGGTTTCAGTTCAAATCTTTCACTTCAGCATACTTTGTGTCTGAAGTTACTTGAAAAATATCTGAACATAGTTCTAAGATCGAAACATCACATTAAGCACTGCCTGGACTGATTTTAACTTTTCATACAGGATCACAGGGTCACTGTTTTTCCCTAGAGAAACATATCTAATTATGTACCATGTGTCCTTTTTATGTTTCCTGTTAGGTGACCGATAGGTCCTAATTCTACTACTACAGAAATGAGCAGGAATTTCCCCCCTGATTTCAAAAGATTTAAAATTACTAAACTAAAGCCAAATTACGGAAGAGTTAGTATGGCCTCAGCATGCACATGGCAAAAAGGAAAGAAGTTATAGGCACGCAGCATTAGATCCAGTTGTCAGCACTAAATTCGAGGATTTACTTTTGCTTCCACTACCCACAAAATGCAGCACTGACGCTCAGGAATTCAGCAATAGTGCAGGGGGGGTCACTAGAGCATCCCTTATGCTACAAAGGAAGAGACAGAAATTGGTTTAACACTGGCTGAAAAGGATTACTGAGTTCAGGTGAACTTCCATTCTCACCATGAATGATTACAGAAGGATCTTCACAATTACATCTCAGGGGTACAAAGCACTCAGGGATGTGGACTGGAGTTTAAGTAATCAAGGAGGAAGTCAGGTTGGGGTGGGGGTTTTTGTGCTGTCTTAAGCGATCAGCAAGCACAATTTGTGACCAGAAAACAACTTTCTGATCTGTCACTGTCTGGAGAGAACCTCTGACTTTTGGAATGACGAGGCTCTCCAGCCACTTACCTGTTAAACTTATGCTTTTGCAAGTTTCTTAGATGACTTTGACAGAAGTGTTGATTCCATGCTTGCAATTTATACCAAGGTTTTGACTAAAAGATTAATGAGCAATTACTGTTTTTTAAACATAAGCATAATGTAGATGTTAATAAACCTAAGAATAGAAGCTTTTGCAGATCGCTGCAAGAAACATGATGATCTATTAGAATTTACAACATTTGTCAGGCACACAATGAAACAACTCCTTATTGGTTATTAATTCTTGGGAAAAAGAACTGTGATGTCAAAGGTGCTCAGTATGTTGTTTTCCAGAATAAAACCAGAAGTATCTTTTCTGGCTGATTAAAACAGCTTTCTGAGGAGGAGTTAAATCTGCAAGGAAGTTTGGAAGTGAAAGTTTGCCTGTAAATTAAAGCATGATAGCTTTCGGGAATAACAAATACTTAATTAATATGGGATGGATGCCAAAGGCAGTTATTTTAAAAATAGACTTGAAAGCAAGCACAAGAATTCTCTGAAACAAAGCTTTTTTGTTGCCATTTTCTAAGAACATGTTGTCTTATTGGCCTGTTTGGGAGGCTGGCATCACAGAGGCATCATTCTAATTGTCATTTAATAGAAGCTTTATTTTATTTCATTCTAAATCACTTCCATGAATCTCTCATAAGCTATGTCTGGCATTAAAGAGAATTCAAAATCAAACAAGTTACTCAAGAAAAAAATTGTCCTTTGATAGAACTGGGGCTTCCAGTGCATTTTAATTTTCCTGCAGACTGCATGAGGTGGAGAGAGGGGCTTTGGTGTATTGATCTGTGACAGCTGATTTCTTATCAAACAATTAGCATAAGAGTTGATGTGAAGGTTCAGGGTAAATCTGCACATTTATTATGTGTAGTGATAAATGAATTTACATTTGCAAATACTGCAGAAGACAGAGAGATGATGACAGAATAACACCTTTGTAAAAATCAGATTTTCTCATGTAATTGTTGCAAGTACAAGTAGACAAACAAACAGTTCTGGCTCTTCATAGTGGTCATGCTAGAGCAGTCCACAGAAATTCCCGATAGTTGCATTTACCTTTTATTCATGAAAAGCTCATGTGGAGTTAATTAAATATCAGAAGTAAATTAGCTACTTTATTTTCCTTACTTAACTACATAAATTAATTCTGGATTCAGTGAGAAGAATTGCTCAGCAAATGAGAAATGCAGTGGTGTAAATAGGTAGTGATCTGTAACATTCTACATTTTTAAATTCAAAAGTAAAAATAGAAAGGTTCATTAGTTCCCCATACCTGATTTTCTGATTGAGAAGCTATTGTGAAGAGGATCACTTTTCTCTCTATGAATTTCATTAAGTCTCATTTCTGTGTCATATAACAACAGAGAGCACCCTAATGATTCTAACTGCATTTGACAGGTACCGTTGGCAGAGGCACATAATGGCATAAACAGAACCAGTCCTTACTCATTCTTTCACAGGGTTTTCTGGTGTGCTCATTCTTCAAAGCATGCAGATGAGAGGGACTGAAGCAGTTGGTCAGTTTTATAGATGGGAGACAGAAGCACAGGGGTATCAGGTGGTAAGACTAAAGTGTTTTGCAAAGCTAAGCACATGCTTCAGGTCTCTTGGTTTCACTTCTTCTCTGGAGGTGTCAGTGCCTTTTCCCTGGTTTCGTGGTGATGAATGTTATAGGAACACACAAACTATGTGTCACCACACCTCTTCACAGATACGCCCTTATTACGACGTTCTAGTTTGTCCTGGGGTTGCAAAACATCTTTGATGCAAACCACTAATCAGAAATACAGTATTGAAGTGACATGAGTCAATATAGAAAAGTAGATTAGTCTGTCCAGTACAGACTTTTTATAAGTATCAGTTTGTACTATACTGCTCAGCACCAGTCATAATGTGAATATGCTGCCACGTCTTTAAAGAAGGAAGGGTTGAACTACAGTGTTTTGGCTGCACACCTTTCAGTTTGATGGTGCTCTGGCTTTCCAGCATTGCTTTGATCCATGGGAAAGGTAAGAGACGGGGCAAACTATTGCTGGGTGCATTTTAGGTACTGGATAACCTCCCTGTTTTTCTTCAAATAACAGGGGATATTTAGCATCTACAAATTTAAGAAAGAAAATTTCTGATCGTATTGGAAAACCTGTGTTTAGGAATACAAGGAGCTTTGTAATCTAAATGTAGTTTTAGGGGCTTCTGCTTTTTTCTTATCTACTTAAGCCAACTACCTATTAAAGAAGACTGTTAAAATGTGGTGTCTATCAGAATAGTAATAATTTTATTGCCTTCTAGGTAGGTACATAGTTGTTCTGAATTTGACTGTTTAAAATTCTTTTTATTAAATACATAAGCTATAAATTAAACATATGCCAGTTTAAAATACACTGATAAAATTTATATATTTTATTCAAAACAATGCATTATAGTAATACAAGATATTTTGTATATAATTTTTCAATAAATATGCAATATAGTTTTAATGTGATATGCTCATCTCTTGATCTTCAATGTTCTTTCGAAAATAAATGTTAACTAACATTTTCATTGATCTCTGTATCTGCACAGATGACAGAAGAGTTATTCAGCCTCTGGGATCAGAATCTGACCTTCAACAGTTGCAACAGTATTCTTCTCCATCATTCTGCTTAGCTGCAGATGGACACCTGCAACAAGACTTCAACTCTCATGGGGTATGAAGACAAATGGAGGGAAAAAATCTATCTTACCACCATCCCCACATAGGCAGAAGTCACAAAAACACCTTTAATTTCTTTTCTGAAACCTCTGAGGTGGACCAAGAGCAAGTCTGACGCAGCAGACGGCAAGAATTGTCTATATGCCGAATTTTCACCTTCACTGCTTCCTTAGGGTTCTTTTGGAAAGAGCGATTGGTGTTTTTCTGCTAATTCCATTCCTCTACCTTTGTGGAGCAGCTACCTGTCCTCCCCTTGAACTCTTTGGAGACTTTGCCAGGTAAGTTTGTTGCAGCTTCTTCACCATTTGCAGGGAAATGATACTGAGAAAAGGAGGCAGGAGTCACAGTGGACACAAAATCCAAGAGGATTCCAAGTTCCCACAAACCAGGTCGCAGGCACTTTGTAACAGTTCTAGGTGACAGGAGAGACACCAAGATGTCACCCAGTATGACTCATTTTATGTGCAGAGCCCAGAAAGCTACTTCTGATTATTAATACAATACCAACACTGAAAATTGGACTACTTGTTAAGTTCCATACACAGTCAGCTAAGAAGGGGGAAGAAAGTTAGGCACATTATTTTAGAAATCTAATTACCACTTACAGGTTATTGCATGTTTAGAATTGAAAAATATATATTTGACAATATTGTATAGCTATAGATATATATTTTAGTTCTTCAACATGAAAATTCTAAATAATGCTTGCAAAAATGTATTAGTAATTCATTCAAATCAACTCAACAAAGCACAGCTAAGGCTGCAGGGTGGGGGTTCTTGAGCAAGATGTTGAGTGGTGTGTGGCCTTGTACCCATCACCGGGGGATCAATCCTGCATGTGACAGGCTGCCAGCCTAAGTAAGAAACATTGATCACTGCCCTCCAAGTGCTCTGGGAGCCAATTTTCTACCCAGCTCACAGACCACCCATCCAGTTTGTTTCTTGCCAGTTTGCCCAGGAGGAAATTGTGGGAATGAAGTGGTATAATGGGCCGACCTCCCTCTTCTTTCAGTAAAAAGCACTGCCAGAGCCTCTGGCAATCATGCTGTGCATGCAGTATGAAGGAAGAAGGGCTGTGTGGGGCTTTCCCTTGGGGCAGTGGGCACAACTATTGACGAATGCAGTAGTGTTCATACAATTTGCACATGATTCCTCATATCAAGCTCCTCATATTCATTTTTGTGTGGCATCTGAGCCATAGAGTTTTCTTTGCACAAACATTCACAGAAAATTAATCATGCAAATAAGTAGTGTTTCACAAACCTGTATTTTGAATTTGCACTTAAATGAGTGAGTGAATTGGCATCCAGTTAAGAGACAGAGAAACCAAGTGGCTTATGTAATTAATTGCTTTGAAAAATGTGATTAAAGTTTTCAATATTCAACATCAATAAGGAAAAAGTTAAAATCATATGCACAAAGAGAGTTAGAATAATTTCTACATTTGAGAAAATTAATAGCATTTGGGTATATTTCCTAATTTAAGAGGACTACTTAATTTTCTCTTCTGATTTTTTTAAAGACATGGTGTATCATTACATGCCATATAAAAAAACCAAGTAACACCCCCAGCTTTTTTTTTTTCCTTTAACTGCCAAGGGCTATGAGTAGTATTCTCTTAATTAAGACACTTATGGTATATACTAGTGAGCTCTTAGTCTTTCACAAGAAGTTGTAAGAATGTATACCTTAGATTTCCCAAATGATACAGATTTATTTTCATGAGTTCTATGGACTATATATCCCTAAACAGCAAGAAATATAATTACTGTCAAATGAGTGCTTACAAGCACTCGATTACTGATGAAGCTGCAATTAGGAATCTGACCGTTGAGGGATTAATTCCCCAGAAAGAGGATTTCTTCCTTCTTCTTGTTATGAACATATGCATATGGAGGAAACAGATCTGAATGTGCTAGATGAATAAATTAAGAAGTCTAGGATGATGCAGAACAGCTGGAAATGTAACTGGTGATAACTAAAGGCTAATTAGCTTCAATGAGCAATTTTCCACCTGGAGTTCTATTAGCCATATAGAAAGAGGAACTAGAGAAATTGCATGGTGTGCATTTTCATTCTGAAATTTGATATGAACTGCTGTTCTACCTACATGGTAATTGGAAAATTACTGTATCTTCTGGTTATAAATATTAATGTCACTGATTTACAAAAATCCTTTCATTTCTTTTTAAGCACTGACTTAGTTTTGTACATTGTTTTACTGGAGATGTGAGTAGTTCTTAATTTAATAGATATTTAAAATGAAGAGCCTACTTCTAAAAGTGCTTTTGAATGCTAAAGCTCTTTCTCTGATACCCTGTCAATTCTGACTAGTCTGGTATAGCTTGCTATAGCACTTTCCAATCAGCAGTTTTAGATTTTGTCCATAATCCCTGCTGCTTTTGGCTATTTCTTAGAACATCATATGCAATGAATAATGAAGTCTTTTTTCCTGAAACAAGCCATTTAAAGAGTAGAAAAGGGACACTAGGTGCCCTACATGAAACTTTCCACCTTATAACTCACATCCCTATTTATTGCATAAATTGCTTTTTATACATATTTGTTTCCTTCTGTATTTAGGATCCTTTGGTCCTGTGTGATCCTTCAGTTTGTTTGTCATCATATAAGAAATGGGGTTCTGAGTCCTGTTTACAAGGGTTTAAAAGAGAACCCCTTGAGGCTATACAAGTTTGGGATGAAATGTCCTTGTATTACTTTCAAAAGTCAGGAGATGGACATAAGGAATGAATGTCATCTTTCGCAACTTTAGCTGTCCAGAAGGGAGGTGCTGTATTTTCAATGCAAAAAAAAAGCAGGGTTAATTTCTTTCTTCCTTTTTAGATGCTTCTAAAAGTTCCAGTTGTCCTGTTGATAAGGATGGCTAGCTGTGATAAGCCATGTAAATGTGGAAGTTGAGCAAAATAAATAATAAAAGTGGAAGATGTAATGGTTTGCCTTCTATCTATACCTGTTTTTCTCCATTAACTATCAGAGGAGTCACTGAGAAGGTGGTCAGCCACTGGAACTGGCTCTCCAGGGAAGTGGTCATGGCACCAAGCCTGACAGAGTACCAGGAGTGCCTAGATGACTCCCTTAGTGATGTGAGCTAGTTTCAGGTAGTCCTGCAAGGAGCAGGGTGTTGTACTTGATGATCTTTATGGGTCCCTTTCAACTTGAGATCTTTTATGACTCAAGGATTCTATGACTCTACATTACTAACTTAGGTTTGGGCAGAAACATATAGAAATCTCAGTTTGGGTGAATCCCACCATATATTCCATAGTAAATAGGCGATATTTTTCCATTTTGAGAACAGTCAGCAGAGACATAAAGCTGAGGTATTGCCTTCTGGTCTTGCATTGGATGCCTGCTTTTGGCTTTAATGAAATACTGAAGTTCTACTTCTTACTGAAGTAAAGTCTTCAGTTTTTACAAAATCAGTATGTTCCTAAGCATTGTCTTGCCCATGGGAAAATAAAAAATCCATTTGCTGAGAAGCTTATAATTTACAGAGTGATTGTCTTTCTTTTTTAGAAGTAGTTTCCCTATATCTCATGTCAGAGATATTTAACTTTTTTTTTCTGCATTCTTTTTAAAAGGAAAATGCTCTTAAGGACCAATATCTAATGATCTCTTTAAGCTAAAATGTCACTCTTATTCCCCTATGGCAACTGTTTGTAGTTTGGGATCATGGATAGGAAAGGAGAAATATTGACATGGGAATTTGTGATACATATATGATCAAAGACACCTTCATCTGCAAGACAAGTCAAAGGATCAATATAATTTTCATTACTTGCCACAACAAAGACTTTTAAAAATAATGAAGTAGAGTTGTCTTTTTTAAAAGCAAAAAAACCCTCAAGCCCCTGTAATTGTCAAAGGTGTGGTATTCCGTTGCTTATTAACGAGACTTCTGTAGAACATGTTCTTGCTAGGGTTGGTTTAAATCTTGACATTGTGATTAAATTTTAATTTTATTACAGTAAAAGATGAAAAACTGACTATAATAATCAAAATATAATTTCTGCAGTGCTGCCAATGCAGCAAATACATTTATTCTAATGCCCGTAAGAGATGTTACAAGATTTGGAAAAATAACATGCAAACTATTAATTAATATTGCTGTAGTATGAAGATGTGCCAAACCCAGCAGTAACAATAATAACAACCTCTAACTGTATTTCTGAGAAATGTAGCTATTTAACAGATTGTTTGACAGAAAGTATGGGGATCAAGACCTGTCATTGCTCTCACAGAAAATATATGTGATTCATTTTATGTAATTCTTGACCAAAAAAGCATAGAAACCTTGATATCCAAAGTAGCTCAAATCTTGAAAACTTTGTACTTTTGTGAGATGCATATATTTTGAAAACTGGTTAGGAACCACCTGATTATAGTAAAACAAGTTTAAAAATAATTAAATGCTCTGCAGTTTAGACATTAAAATAACAAGCCAAGAATTTTTTGTTTTCTTTTATCCTCACCTCTTTACTGATAGGAAGCAGTGTGATCTGAGGGATAACAAGGATATGCTCAGTAACACTGAAATTAGCTATCGGTTTTATGGTGTGTGTAAAAAGGTGTCAAGAAACATTCCTTTGTTATCTTAGGTGTCTCAGAGTAAAAGAAAGAAAGAATAGGTGTTCCTGCCAGAGATGTTTTCCTAAGTGTTTAAATTTTGTGATAGATTTTATTGATAGAGATTTGTAAGTTCAAGTGAGGTGCTGCTTCCCTTAACTCCCAATCATGAGGTGAAAATGTCGACTGGTTCCTCGCTCAGGTGATTGATGTGTGTGCTGGATTTGGGGTTTCAGTGGAAAGCCATAGTTATTGCTGGCAGATGCCTTCTTTGGCTTCAGGCTCTGAGAACAAGGATCCCCTCTGTGTACTTCGGGTTCCGAGACCTCATGACAGCCACCACTGGGGCAGCATAGCAGCAAATTGACGAAGGAACTAATTAATGAAAGGAAAAATCTGAGAAGCACAGCAAAGCTACAACTCTGAGACCTGTGGGTCATGTTTTTCAGAATGTTTTAACTGCAGGAAACCTTTGGGATATGGTGTAGGCCAGGGCTCTGGGGGTGGCAGGGCACGGCCTGGCAGGTCTCCCATGGCTCAAGCCGGAGCATTGCACACTTCTGAGGGGAATCAACTCATGGCCCCAGGGCTGTGGGTGGGTGCAAAGCAGCCATGAGTGTCCCAGTGGGGCCTGGCAGCGCTCCCATGGCTCAAGCTGGAGCATTGCGCATCTCTGAGGGGAATGGACTCATGGCCCCAGGGCTGTGGGTGGGTGCAAAGCGGCCATGGGTGTCCCAGTGGGGCCTGGCAACTCTCCCACAGCCCCAGCCAGAGCACCATGCACTTCTGAGGGGAATGGAGTCATGGTCCCAGGGCTGTGGGTGGGTGCGAAGGGGCCATGGGTGTCCCAGTGGGCCCTGGCAGTGCTCCCATGGCCCCAGCCAGGGCACCACACACCTCTGAGGGAAATGGAATCACAGCCCAGGGGCTGTGGGTGCGTGCAAAGCAGCCATGAGTGTCCCAGTGGGGCCTGGCATCTCTCCCACGGCCCCAGCTGGAGCACTGTACATCTCTGAGGGGAATGGACTCATGGCCCCGGGGCTGTGGGTGGGTGCAAAGGGGCCATGGGGGTCCCGCCAGGGCCTGTTGGCACCCACAGGTTCCCTGTCCCCTTAATGTAACCCCAGCACAGAGTAAGTGATTGGCCACAAGGAGCAGGTTTTGACGGTGTTTCATAAGTTGTTTTTATTTACATCATGTTTCTTTTTTAAAATCATGGATTTTTAAAATTTTTCTTTTTTAACAGGGTGTTATTGAAGGTGTAGCATCTATTGGTAAGTTTGCAGGCAAAAAACAAAGGCAGAAGGAGTGCTGGTAATGGGGCTGTCCATTAATTAGATCCATTACTTTCAACACTGGAAAAATAGTGCTGTGTGTCAGTGGGGAGAAGGAGACAGGGAATGCCTGCACCCCATTGTCCTGGTGCGGCTGGTGCAGGGACGGAGCCCTGGAAATCATGACTTGGCAGCATGGCTGGGGTCTGTCTGCAAAGCCCAGGGAACAGAGGAGCCCTTAGGGAACAGGAGGAAAACCGTGGTCTTTGGCTGCTTCCTGCAGTGTTGCTTTTCATGACTTTGAATGATTCTAGGTCCTGAGTAACAGGTTTCAGGAAGACCTTTCTAGCACTTAGGTGTTCAGATGTATTTTGCAGTGTGAAAATATGTGAGAAAGCTGGTATGGGTTGCAGGGTGAAATTTCTGTAAAATAATGAGCTATTTTATGAACAATCCCACTGCTGTTATTCTGACTCCTGTTGTTCAAGTAGAATATTTCTTGTACAAGCAGCAAATACATCACATATGTTTGTGAATATATCTGTGATGAGTGACAGATTCAGAACCCACTTCTGATTCAAAAGAAGATCAACATCACAATGGGTACTAAACATTGTGTTTTTCTGCTCTTAAAGTTGTCTGGCATGCAGCAGTATATATATCTATATACAGTGATATATGCACAAGAATACATATAATTACTTGTATTCAGGACCAGTCAAACTCTGCTTGGTCCATATGGCTGAGGCTATAAAAGCAAGACAACTTGTGGAAAACATGTGAATACCATTTATTTCTTAAGCTAAATGCAGCTGTGTTTTACTGGCTGTATGTTTTGCCATCTCTTGACTCTCTTTGTACTTTTTATGCTAACAGTGACAACAACCAGGCAAGAACTTGTGTGTTTGAAATACACAGATTTGCATTCTCTCCCTATTCAGTATGGTATTTGTGCTTCTGCCTGAAAGGGATGCTCTGTTTGAGAGACAGGTGGAGACCAAATGGGATTGAAGAGACTTAGGAGTATTTAATATATATCTACAGCTATTTGCTTGGCAAAGATGATGACGTTCAATTGCATGCTAATTCCTTTGCAAAGCCAATAAAAGAGCAGGATTTTTTTCTTACAGAAACTGACTTAGAAGTCTAACAGTATAGACTGTTGTTATGCATTTTTCTTTTTCTTTCTTTCTTTCTTTTTTTTTCACTGATATCACATAAAACCTTAGTTACTGTGACCTTATTCTTCTCCACAGTTAAATCCAAGAGTAGTGTATTGTAAGGACAAGAGGTGAAGGATTACTCAGGAGGGTGCCAATATTCCCATTCGAGAGTATGATTTGATGAAGAATAAAGCAGAAGAAGATGGGCAGTGGTGAGTAGTATTTTCTGTGCTGACAAAAAGGACAATTTCCTCAACGAAGTAAAAATGTCCTGAGAGATGACATCAGCTTGTGAAAAATATATGCTCTCTGTAACTGAGATTGGTTGAAACATGGTTTGTCTTTGACTATAAAGAATTCAGAGAAAAGAGGAAAAAAAAATAAAATAAATTGATTTAGAGAAAATATAAGGAATTAGCCACAAATTGGTCATATGTCAAGCTCATGAGAAAATTCTGACTTGTGTGAAACTGGCTGAACAACTTCTCTTGTCTATAATGGAAACAAAGGTTTTTCAATTCTGTTTAAGAAAAGAATGTGATTTCCTTCTGGAATCAGTAGAGAGAACAGAAGAAAGCACAATTAAAACATGAATTTTGTATCTTCTGCAATGAGAAACAGGACAGGACAAAATAGTCTTTGAATGGGGTTAAGAAATGTGATTAGCCATAATTTTGTTGAAATTCTGCTGCTTTGCCAAAGACAAGTTTTAGCAAACCCCTGAGGCAATAATAAAAATTACATTTGCAGCTATTGGAGGCAGGGATGGAGGGTGCTCTTGCACAGATATGGTATGCATAAATGATAAGACATAATATTTGAGAAGGGACAGTCGGCAATGATTTTAATTTACTTTTGTCTCAATTAACTTCTATTTTGACATTCTACTTAATCAAACTCAGTTTTATTTAACTTTTATCTACTGACAGCTGACCTGCTTTCTTCCCTCTCCTGTTCCCCCACAAAAGCAGATGGCTTAATTCACAGAAGCTCACGGCCAGCAAAGCTGAATTACATTTGTCTATTAAATATTTTCTAAGAAAAATACCTGGTTGGTCAGTTGCTGCTTAGTATATGAAAGACAGAGAAATTTTACGCTTTCTAAATAAGGAATTCAACAGTAATTGCAGCCCTCTCATTGTAACTGTACATATAATCTCATATAAATCTATACTCTATACCCAGCAATTGTGATGTCAATACCTTGATTCCATTAAGAAAGAGGAGAGATGATCAGGGTTGGAAAAAATGAGACAATTATGGTCTAAAATGCATTGTCTAGCAAATAACCACATGCTTTCCTGTAAGTTCTTCAAGACAGGGATTGTCTTTTTGTTCCTCTGCAGTGTCTAGCACAAAGGGAGTCTGTGCCATGACTAAATCTCTAAACACTACTGCAATAGAAGTGATTATAAACCTTACTGAGGAGGATTATTTGTGTTTTGGAAAAGGCTATCAGTTAATTGTTCATCTAAATGTATTTAAAATTCCCTTCTCTGTCTTCTCTCTTTTTTCTAGTAATGTCAAGGTAAGTTTGCAAAAGCGTTTGTGAAACTGCTTGTAAGTGATCAGTGAGAATAAAAGTATTTCTTTTAATACGCCCAAATGCAAGCAGTTATTGGATGCTGGAAGCTGGACTGTTTGTTTTATTCAGTGCCGTGATTCATTTCCACTTTCTTAACAAGTCTGGGGCTTCTACTGTCCAAAACAATTTCTGTATTTTAATAATTGGCTGTATTACTCTTGGTTTTGCTGGTTTTCTTTTTTTTTTTTTTGTTTGTTTTTTGGTTTGTTTTTGTTTTTGTTTTTTTTAAATTAATGGTACACAATACTTGATGTTCAGCTTGAATTTAAAAATTAGAAAATACAATGACTCATGCATTAGCTTTTAGCTTTTCAGTCAGTAGACATTCCTCAGCCTGGCTGGAATCACTTTCAGCTAATTGAAGATTTTCTCCCTCCATTTAGCTGTTAAATCCTGGCATATGGGCATCAGGGTCTTCCTATTCAAACTGATCCTTAGAGGAAGGTAGCAGTGAAAATAATATTGAAACAAAAAGAAAATCGGGTTCAAATAAGGTGAAGACAATTCAATGTTGGTAATGCTGGAACTGTCCTCCACTTGTCAGAAGAGGACTTGATGGAAACAAAGAATGAGCTTCCCACGCTACCTAGCAATGTGCTGGAAAGGAGCACTCCTCTGAGGCAAAGAACAGCATAGACACATAAGGATAGCTGATTAACTCTTGGATAACCCTGTCTCTGTAATTGCCAACCTACAGTCTGGTAGTGTGCTGCTACTCAATAGTCACTGAAATATTGCTTGGACACCAATTAAATATGGTACTAATATTAGCCTGGGGCTTCTTTTGAGAGTGTTTTTTTGACATATTTTTGTTGTGGGGTTTTTGTTTGTTTTGGTTTTGGTTTTTTTTTTTCTTTCATTTAGAGAAGTTAGGGAAGTTAAAATCCCATGGACATCCCTAGAAAGATTTCATATATCAACTACATTTTTTCTGGCCAAAGGAAATCCTTGTACATCCATCTTAGCTATCTGGTATTGACTAAGACAAGGCTTCTTCTGAAAAGGAATGCCCATCATACATTAGCAGAGTTTTCCTATTAATTAATTCACCAAAGTGCTCTATTTGGGGAGAATGTCAGTATACCTTGCTTCAGTAGAACTGCAAGACCTGCGTGTGAGTTCTGCTTTTGCTGCCTCTTATAGTAACATTGTTGTGCTGCAGAGAGTTTGTGCCTCATTGTTTTTCTCTGGTAACAGCAGTAACTTCCTCTCTAATCTGAAATTAGTTTAAGTCCGGGGTGATGTTTTCAGTCTATCAGATCTGGAAATGTATCACTCCTTAGGTGGAGAATTGCATGAGAAATTCAATGATTTTAGTGCTTGTTAATTTCAGTGCTGTAGTTAATTTTAACAGAAATTTAAAAAAAAATACATGGGAATTGTAAAAATTATTTCAGAGGCAACTGAAACCTGACTTAATCAGTCTTATTCTTGTATTTTCTCTACTCGGGGATGACAGAACTGTGCTTTGAGTAGACACAGAGACTGCAGGAAAGGAGGTTGCCTGCATTAGTTGACCCTATTATTGGACTGAATTTCAATAGCTTGTATTGTGAATACGGAATAGAACTGAATATATTTTCATGTTTTCCATATCTTACGGAGAAGATGTGTATCTTGGTGAAATACTCAGTTTTCGTTTACTTCAGGTAGAAGATTTTAAAACAAATTGCTGTAAAGATACTGAAATACTATTGGTGACGTATATGTGTCCCATTCATCAACTTCCCATTCAAAAATAAGATTTATTGCCAGAGTTGGGTTGTTCTGAATGAAATCACATGTTAATTAAATATTTTCTAGTTCAAAGTAGAGATCCTGTGTGTACCATCTGTTACAATATCCGTATATAAAAATTATGCTCACTAATTACACCATGCCAGTTGGGTGGGGGATGGCATCAGAACTGAATTAGATTTAATAAACTTAGAAAAACATACACGTTTAAGATAAGAACAGCTTCAGTATAAGAAGCTAGAAACTGGTAAAATTGTTTTTCCACTATAAAAGGCTGTTTTTCAGTATTGTCTGAAAGGTATCTTTTCAGCAAGCTTGATAATACAAGTCCCCACAGAAGACTGACAGAGTGGGATGTCTCCTGGCCTCTGTAGTGGTTGTGGTGAACAATTTAGGAATGAATATTCATAAAGTTTTTGTTACCTTCTGGTATATTTTGTTGCACTGTCCATATAAATCCCAAAATTGGGTTAATCATCTGAAAGGGGTTTAATTATCTGAAAGTTAATTAAGATCTCTCTAGTCATGCATGTACTGTATGTTTTCACTGGGCTTAATTTACTGATAGAAACAGGCCTATTAGGATAATTGTTGGGTTCTGTAAGGAAAACAGTTATAAACAACATTTTCCTGATGCAAAAGACTCATGAAATTATACTGCACTGTGTAACTTCGCAGCTTAAACTCAGGTAACTGTTATGCTTGGAGAGAAAGAGAAGCATATGGTGCATGTTTGGCAGCAGATGTGTCAGTGACATGGAGATTTTATCATTAAATTGTAGGCTGCAAGGAAAACTAGGTATCTCAAAGGGCAGTAGGGAATGGATAAAATCTGGTAGGAAACGGCTTTGAGGATTTAAGTGATGCTCAAAATTTGAACTAATAGCCTTAAATACATGATGGGGGGGGGTGGGGGGAAAGCCTTATAGAAAGTTTCCTGGTTTCTGTGGCAAAGTACATTGCTAAAAATCTTCAGCTCAGGGAAAGACGACTGAGGAGTGGTGTCAGTGATGGTAGTGTGGCAGAAAGGACTCAACCCAGGTGCTCGCCTTGGTGTTCCTTTGTGTCAGCAATACAGCTCAGGAGTCTGTTGTGCCAAAACCAAGGTTGCATGGTTACTATTTAATTCCTCTTTTCTCGGCTTTAAAAATGTCTCTTTACTATATTCCTGCTGTTTCAATAGGAGCTCACACATGCAGAGGGAGTATATGGATGTATTTTTTTGTTAATTTGTCCTTCAGAGAGGTAGTGATATTCTCTTGAGTCATCATTGTGGTTTCAACTTAGATAGTGCAAACATTTGCAGCACATACCTTCATATCCAGAGTTTATGGAGTACATGATACTAGTAGTATGTTGCTACCTCTTGCTGAACAGCTTTTAAAACATGGTGATGCCTTAAAGACCCTAGAAATGAAACACACTTTGTTAATATTTGCGTAGGAGGTAATATAGTATAGGAGGTAATATAAAAGCTGGTCTTTATTGGAGACATCCAGGGGCAAATATGGAAAAATGTTCATGCAAGCCCACCTCCCATGGGGTGAACACAGTTTTATGTTTAGCAAATTAGCATAATTGACAAAAAGGCCACAATTAGGACGTCAAGGGGAAAGGCAATTTTCTCCCGGTTCAACTCTCTCTAAATCCTCCCCCTCAGACGGAAACTCTACTTTGTTTATGAAAATGAGTCTCGAAGAGCTGTATTTCAACCTTGGTAGCCAAGGAGAACCAAGATAGGATTGGAGCCCTGGAACATGTTTTGTCTTTCTGCCTAGGAAAAGGATATGGAAAACTACTGGGACTAGCTACTAATAAAATAATAGCCTACAGGGCTGCAAATACATGTGTAAAGAATACAGAGAATATATAAAAGAAAAAGGAAAAAAATCAGCACAGCATCAATGGGATGCTTATTAATGTCTGCAACAGTTGTCCTACTGGTAGGGAAATCTGGTGTCAGCTCCAAGTCCTATAATTTGGAGTTTTCTGGCAGTTACAAATGTCTCACCTTGAACTTTTCTTGTTTTTTTACCTTTTTGAACTTTCCATTCTAGGCAAATAGGCTGTTTGTCCCACTCTGCCACCTTCACCCAGTTGCTTTTATTCTGTTCCTGAAATTCTCCTTGCTTTTCTTACCAATCTGTGCTCAAATCCAGCTTTTTCCACCTCATCAATAAAGAGAGTTGTAAGAATACAGGAGAGAGTGTCCTCACTTCTGTAAATCACAAAGTCCTGTGTCTGGGGCCACACAATTCACCAACCCCAAATTTCAAATGTATGTCCAAAAGAAAGAGCTGCTAGATATTCTTAACAAGAGCTCTTGAGAAGACTGTAACATTTTCCATGGTCTCAATTTGAAAAAAAAAAAAAAAGATGAACTGTTTTGGTTAAAGCTTCCCACCAAGAAATTCAGCTGAAGACAGGCCTCCTGTGCAGGAGCTCTCTGCCTCAGCAGCTGATATCTGGCAAACACAGAAGCCCTGGAAACAGCCTCCCAGGATAGGCAGTGTCATAGATATCAGTTCTAGCTGCAGCTTCATTGCTCTTGCCTATGGAAAAAAGTATTGTTTCCATCACTCCAGCAGGTGCAGTCAAGTGGAGGGATTTTCTGTAGGGTAAAGGATGTTCATGTGAGAACTTCTCTGGCCTTTGCTGCTCGTATTGAAATGCCTCAGAGCAGTGTTAGTCAGAGAACACTAAGCAGTGGTGGAAAGTGTGCAGCCCTCTATGAGCAAAAATAATTTTATAGGTCATTATTTTGTTTTACAAAAGGCTAAGACAAAAAGGCACGTGATTTAGACAAGTCTGAAATCTAATCTCTCTTAACCTGAACCCTCAGAACTATTACTTTGATCCAAACTGTTCCACATAATTATGTTGGCTATTCCCTGTGGTGCAATACTGTCTGCAAAAGACACTGATCACGTGAGTGTAGTACTTTGAAGCAATTATGACCTGTATTGAAAATTATTGAAGCTTAACTAATTATCTAGTGAAAATTCAAAAGGAGAAAGCTCCTCCTCCAACTCCACAGCAAAAATTCAAAAGGAGAAAGCTCTTCCTCCAACTCCACATTCCCTTCCTAGTGAAAGTATGGGTGCTTGAATCAATGGAATTTTTACTACTGATTTCTGCAAATCCAGAGAATAATCATAAGTATTTACTGCTTTCTACCACTTTTCATTTGGCTGATAAATTATATTTTGCAGTAATTCTTCGATAAAGCAATGAAAACTTTGTTTTCCATTTCCCTTCAAGCTCCATGGGAAGTTCTTGTGTAACTGTGACCTATCCTGGCATTTGTGGGGTTGATGTTGGTGTCCTTTCTGAATTTCAAAGAAGGTGGCAAAACTTAAGGCTGGCTTTTTCCTTCTGATTTTGCAGGGAGGGTGAAAGTCAGGTGACATTTTCACTCACTGTCTTAGGGTCTAACATTGTATGTTTTTCTTTCTTACACTTTTGTGCATGATATAAAAGAGATTCAGAAATTGTCAGGTGGACAAAAACAATTGCAAATAAAATTGGGATAATTTTCTTTGAATTCTCCTGATTTATCATGGGTAGTGACTATGCAGTACACTAACTAGAGACAAATGGATGATTTTTTCCCCCATAAATACTGGAAAAACAAATTATTATTTTCATTTGCCTGGTCACAACTCCTTTGTTTTCAATTATTTATACAGAGATGAAGCTTTAAACCTTTGGGGCAGATCATAAACAATTTTCAGATTGTCTGTTCAGCTGTGGTTTTTAGCATTTGAACCTGTGTTGAAACCTTAGGGAAAAAAGTTGTACTGTTTTAGTGCTGAAGCTTCAATAACAAGTAACTGAAAGGCATTTTATCAGTTTATTACAGATGTAGAGGTAGATTTATAAGTAATCTTAATTATGAGAAACTTTAGATAAATATAATTTTGTAAATATTTTAATGGGGAAAAAAGAGGGAAATTCAGAGAAATAATGTTAATTTTTACCTGACTAAAATCTGATTGTCCTTTCCTCAAGGGTTTTAAACACCTAATACAGAGTGACGTGTGCTGATAGAAGCTGTTACTCTCTTGTGAAAGAAAACAAAGACACATGCACTAATCATCCTCAAACCGTCAAGTTTATACCTGATTGGTTAAACACATTTTGTTTGCTCCCATGCTGCCCCAGAAGAATTTTCAGTGCCATGAGCCCCACTGGGAGGTGCTAGTTCATGCACGCACTTCTGATCGCATTAATGGGTTTTTCCTCTACTTAGTTTTTGTATAATCCACAGGTTTTGCCCTGAATGGAGATTTTTTAATCTCCGACAGCTGCTATATTGCATATCACAGAGGTGTGCTGCAGCACTAGAGATTTCTCATCCAATCACTAGCATCCTGGCTAATTTCAAATACAAAACTGGGGTGCAAGAATGGGCTTTAAGTTACACTAATTTACAATTGGCTGAACAAAATTAGTTTAGATTAAGAGATACCTTATTCATTGCTTTTGGTTTTTAAAAACTTCATATAAACTATTCCGCCACAGTGTTGTTTGCTTAATGTCAGGCTTCACACAGGCACAGGGATGAGCAGAGGGGTGCTAAGCTCATTTCTAGAGCCAGCACACCACTGGCACACAGGATCAGGGTTATAGGGGTGGCAGCAGGGGCCCAGCTGCCTGCTGACCCCAGTCCTTCGAAGCTGGGAGCTGCATCCTCCTGACCCTGACCTCGGGAAGGGCCTTGACACATCTCCACCCTGGGTGGCTTGGGCAAAAGGCAGCATATTCCTCATCCTTCTCCAAGGAGGAGCTGAGCATGCCATGTCATAGGGCATTCAGGAAAACGGCTTGTCTTTTAAAAGCTGGATCCAGCAATATGTTAGCTTGGAAAATATGCCTAGTGCTGCAAAGCACTTGGTGATTTACTGCACCAGGGCAGTCCTGGTGTGCTCATTGAACACACTGGTGGTGGACTGCCTGCTCTGCTTCTTACGTAAATGTTCTCTTGCATGCAGAGCCCATCAAGGTCATATGAGCAGTTTGATGTGAGTAGATGTGACCAGAGCTCATATGATATTTGTTGCTACCCCTTCTCTGCCCACTCCAACAAGAAGCAAAAGAGATCATGCTTGCAAAAGGAAAATCTGTTGCAGGAATTGGAATATGCAGGATTACCTAGATACACCACACCTGGTGTCAATGAAGAAACCTGTGGGGCATAACGTGGAGTGTTGCAACGGCTTTTATTTTTGATTTTTAAAAAGAGAGCATATTAAGAGGGATGGTGGTGGTCTTTCCACAGCGCATATACCTTGCACACCACAGACAAATGCAAGTTGCTGAAGGCTGGAGCAAAAGATATGGAAATTCACAGGCCTAATCTTGTTATTGTTTTAAATCAATCTACTTACTTTGCAAGGAGAATGCACTTTTAAAGAGCATTCTTTAGACTTGTTAGCACTTTTCTATCTCCCTTCTTGTGACTAAAGTACTTTTCATATCAGAAAAGCTCACAAGAGTGTTGAATTCAACTTCTTTAAAGGCTAATAATGCAAGTGCATGCCTGCTTGGTTCTGGTGCCTGTCAGATCAGCTTCAGCATTACTGTGGAAATAGATTAGCACTGCTACAGTGACTCTAACTCTTTCAGCTCATTGGTAGATGATTAGGTATGCTGTCTATAAAAAAAAAATTACCTCCTCACTCTAATAAGAGATCTGAACCTGGGATCGTTAGATGATACTTTGCACAGACTGACATCTCATTTTACTGTAAGACAACACTCTCTTGGAAGGAGGCTGTACCTTGCAATAGAGCTTCCCATCACTGCTCTTCCCAGCCTTGGATGTATGGATCTTCTGTCTCAGGATGTGATGATATACCTTATCTGGAGTGCCAAAGTAAGACTGTAAGAATTAAATGAAGCAAGAAATAAGCAGCAGAATTAATTCACATAGCTAATTGATAAAAAAGCCCCAGAAATCTCTGGTGAAAAGTATGGAAATATATATAAGAAAAGCCACAGTTTGATCTCTCACACTTGAGTGAGGGATGAAAAATGCCTTGAGAGATTAGCTGGGGAACTAAAATTCACAACTTTAGTGTACATTAAAATCATGGACTCAGTAGAAAAACTAATTGGTTTTGTTTCCTCCATTCTGTATCCTCTATTAACACATCACTTCAGTAAGCAATAATTACTGATTTCTGTTCCCACAGGGCATAAAATATTATCACCATGTTTCTGCTAATGTTCTCTTCAGCTCCCTTGGTACCAACTGTCCTTTTCCTAAAAGTACTAATTCAATTACACTAAAGTCAGTGCAACGACTCATGCTCTTGATTTTGCATCTGAACTGACAAAGGGCTTATGTGCTTGAGAGTTCCTAAGTTTTTTGCAGCTTTATCAATCTGACTTGCCTTTATAAATAGTTTTGTCTATATCCTTGGACCATTGCAAACTACAACTACATTGCATTACAAATACAAAACATCATTGGTTCGAAAAATGGTGTATGCCAACTAAAATTACCAGGAACACACTTTTGCTCTGAGTCTTGTTTCTGTATTTTTGTTATTACTTAACCAGAAAGTAGCTTTTATATCGACCTGGTATGGCAGCTGGGAGGTTGCGGAGCAGAGAGCATCAAGTCTGGCTTGTGGTGAATTATCCTTAATTATTCAAACTCATGAGTGGCTTAACAAAACCCAATCACTGCTTTCTCTCTTTCTCCTTCTGCCCTCCCTTGGCTTTCCTGGTTCCATTGTTTATTGGTGTCTGTTACAGTCCAGTCTGGCTGTGACTGGTACAGATAAGCTGTGCTGCTGGATCACAGACAGGGAGCCATAGATAGGGGGTGAAGAACAGCTCTGCTATTGTCCCTTTACTAGAAATAAATTATAGTGATACAGAAGAATAAAAGCTGTTCATCAGTTTTAATGGTCAGTGATCTGTGTGATAGGTTTAACCTAAAGAAGATTCAGCAACTATTGTGAAATTATAATTTCTGATTGAGATCATCTGTATTTATAATTCTAAACCTTGTGTAAGGTTTGTCTAGTCCTTAATGGTAAAGAAATGTTGTGTTAATTTCAAAATTATTAAAACTGCAAAAACAAAATGGCAGACTAGCTAAGATCCTATACTGTATTCATTGAGCCTTTCCCTGAACTGCAGAAGCTATATTTAGGTAAATCAGAGGATTTTCATACTTTCTCCATTAAAGCTCCAAGGTATATTCCATATATTTAGCTTATTTTCTTAATTTTCACTATGTGGGATAAAAATCAACGTCAATTTGCATAGTGCTGAGTTAAAGCCTGAAGACAAAAATCCTGCTGTGGTTCTTCAGTTAGTACAAGTGTAAAGCTGACTTGGTCTTTATTGGTCTGATGGCAACATCTGTACCAGTGAATGGAATGGGACAAGACTGTCTGTCTGGAGGGCAAATAGTGCGACTCAGCTTGCATTCCTGCAACTAAGCTCTCCAGCCCTCTTCCCAAGCCTGGATGCCTTTATCCCCAGTGCTTATCAGGCATTATTCCTCTGCTGCCTCCCCTTGGTGTGACGCACGAAAGTGGGAGCTGGCTTGGGCCAAAATCATGCCCCTTACCTTGCTGATGCTGTGCATAGCAGTGCACTGGGTAATTACTGTACACGTTGATAACCAGGTTTTTAAAGGTGTTTTAATCAGAGGGTTAAGATGGAAGTTTCTTCCATGGAAGAGGAGGAAGAAGAAAATGATAAATGTAAATATTTCAGGTGATTTTCTGAATGGGGAAAATGATATCATGTTAATGCCTTCGTCTAGTCTAATAATAAATGCCAGCACTTTAATTTATTATCCGATACAGCAAGCAAATGTCAGTGTAGTGAACAGCTACACACTATCAAATGTTATTCACTCAGGCATAGTTTAATTCTTGATGACTTTTTGAGTTGAAAGTTAGAGAACAGGTAATGTCATTGTTTTGCAAAAATCCACATAAATGGGCCTTTTTCATTTTTCCTTCCTTTTCCAAAAAACACCCCAAACCCCCAAGTCATCCTACATAAATGGATAGTCTAAAATTGTTGAATGAGTGACCTGACTAAACTTGCAAAATGCAGGTGTTATTATAAATTGCCTAGATAACTTGGCATCTTTATTTGTTGAGAACCTAACCTAACACAAACTGTATCTTAGATCCAGGCAAACTAGGGCGCAATTGCTGGAACTTCCAGTGTGTGACATTTGTCTAATCCATGATGAAAATATCAGTAACTGATCTCAACAATATTATTTTACCCATTGTGTGCTGAGTTCAGCATTCCAATATGATACCTATTCAGGCATTGATGCTTACAGATTGTATCTCATTGATTTTCAAGCCTCTTATTCTTCAGAAAAACGTTCTTAAAATGTGAAATAATCTTTTTGGGTAAGTAATAAATAATCTGATTTCTTGGGTCTTCTAAAGCAAACTTTGGCAAAGAGAAAAATCAATCACTGGCAGCAGATGGGATGATATGTCTAATATATCTCTTCTTTCTCTTTTTTCTGTGATTAAGTTGTATGTAACCCTCTTGAATATACAGTTTTCCATATAAAAAGCTGCTATTAAGGCCATGAAGAGATTTTCAGGGATTAGTAAGTGCTGCCTGCAACTTTCTGCATTATTTAATACACTGTTCCTATTTCAGTACATTGACTAGTTTCTTTTGTCTCCTTCCAGAGTTTCTCCATGAAAGCCTTCAGAGCTCCCAACTTGGTAAGAAGAGTAATTTTTTCCCATGTGATACTTATCCTATTGATTTTAACAGAAACAAACTTTTACTGAGCTTGCAGATATGCAGAATGTGTCTCAAGAGCAGTGAATTTGCTCAGTCTTGGCATCTTCATTCATAAGAGCCTTTTCAAAATGCAAATTAGAGACCAAGCCTACAGAATCAGAAATTCTAGAGCACATGCTAATTGCAGAAATCTGAGATGGTTGCTCTGAATGGTAGGTTGTCAGTCAGGCTTGCATTAATGTGAGCTCTGAGGATTTGTATTGCTAGCTTAGAGTAATTCAAGAGGGAGCACAAATCTTTTCTCAGGGATGGCAGAGCTAACTCCCAACTCTATCCACTTGCCCCTGAAGCTTTTTTAATTATTGTCATCTTGTTAGCGTAATTCAACAACTTAAAAAATTAATTCAGTGCAGATCAGTTAGAAACAGAAATGGTGTTTCTCACACTGCAAAATTACAGAATTACAGAGTAATCTAAATTACTGGGAAGCTACGGGGCAATACAAGTGTTTTTAGGCTTTTTCAGATTACAGGATTTTTGAATCAATAAATTTCCACATAAACAAATTGACAAACTAACCAACACCTCAAAATCCTGCAGTTAGTGTTTGCTTTTTGAGCTGTAGGGTTATAAATAAATATATTCATATGGATGTGTGGGAGATGTCTCCTGAGCAAGTAGTAACTCTTCACTTCAAGAAAGTTCATCTTTTAGATAGATTAAATATGTTCAGAGGGCTGCATTTGAAGCGGTAAATTTTTGGAGTTCACTAGAAGGGAAAATGTGGTCAGATAGAAGAGTAAATTAATTTAGAGACGTGGTGGTGTAGTCAATGCTTCCAACAGGCACAGAAATCACTCAGCAGAGGTCATTGTATTTCTGTCCAACAGTGTGATTCAAAAAGCCCAGGATGTCATGTCTTTATAGTGACAGGAGTATCTGAAGGATTCTTTGTCTGTCCTGCAGGTGGAAGCAGCAGGAGCCGTGATGCTGCAGGGCTGGCTCTTGCTGAGGCAGTTCAGCATTCTCATAGACCAGTTTGCATGCCAAATTCACAGCCTTGCTTGCAAGTTTTCAAGGCTGACTTGTTGGTCTTGGATATATTGCTTTATTATCATGACAAGGAGGTTTCAAGAGCTGTGTATTGACATAAAGACAAACAGGGTATTCTTACCAGCTGATGGCAGAGCGGAGAGTTGTAATGCAGCTGGTTTGGCTTTGCAAAGAAATGGAGGTGTGAAAATTTCCGGGAAAGTTACAATAGTGTGCAACAGCAGGGGAAATTCCAGGCCTGATTCAGAGCAGGCTACAGACTGCCAAAATGCTCTCAGCATCCTAGCCATGGTCTTTGAAGAATTACAAAACTAGGAACAAGATAAATCAGTCTGATTTAAATCATATGGGGAATGGCTCAAGCAGGTTTGGGAATTCTGCTCTCTGTCTCTGTATGGTTATAATAAACCTTTCTATTAAATTTCCTTCTTTAGCCTGCCTGTTGTAATGAAGACAAAGAGCACAGTGGTTGGTAGCACAACAGACATCATATGTCTGTAATGATGAGTTAAACAAGCTCTGGGAAACAACAGTACAAAACCTCTACTGATGGAGTGAAGAAGGGGATGTTTCTCACATCCAGGACATGTAATAAATAGTTTCACTGTCTTGTGCCAGAAACAAATGTAGCAGGAATGTCTTCAGAGTTAGGTTCTGTGACAGGAATTCTTTCACCAGCTCAGTAACTTTCTTTGTGTAAGACTGCAGAGTAAGGTCTTCCAAAACTAATTTGGCCAAACTGTAAGCCATATGAATTTTGTTGTTATTGTGTCTTGTCCTGCCTGAAACTTCTGAGTACCAGCATGTGCTTTTACTTCATCACAACAGTGGTACATGTGAGATTTTGTGCCCTGGAGTGAGATCTGGGAAAGGTACTAATGCATGTGGAATTACAAAGTACAGGAGAGAGAGAGGTCTAGAGATGAATGCTATGCAGTCGGTGAGAGAAAATGTAACAGCAGCAGAGAGTATCAGAGAATCTTTAATGTTGTGAGTGTATTTATGATTTTGCCTTGTGAGACTGTCACTGCCAGCTGAGCTGCACAATGGGGATGAAAATAGCACATGTATGCATGTTTGGTGCAGCTGTATTTAGGACATCATCTTTAAGTCAAACCCTGTCTTCTTCTATCTAGTAAGAGTAGTTATGCAACCACTGCAGGAATGGCAAGAGGCACAAGACAGTAGACGTTTCTGATGAGGCTAAAAAGTGAATTAAGCTGCCACACAGGAGCTCTTCTTGCTTATAAGAAAAGTGTCATGCTGATGCTGGAAAATGTGTGCAGGAAAGAAAAATGAGAAGCTGGAGGAAACAAAAACAGGGAGAAGAATGAGACCCAAGGCAAATTAACTGGGGGTGTAAATGAAGCCTGGAGAGATGGCCCAGTGTACATTAGCGAAAAAACAGCACAGTCAAGGTGAAGCAGGATGGAAGAAATTTGGGTTGGACTGGGCTGGAAAATGAGCAGGAAATTAGAAATGTGATTTAACATGGCTTGCATGTTGCTCTGTTTATGTGAATATCTGAGCAGTGACCTTCCACAACAATCACTGTAGTAAATGCTATCCCACCTACACATTTCCTATCTGTTTCTCACACAGAGGACACTGTGCACACCTTTGACCAAAAGCCACAGCAGCTCTTGCAGATAATTACCACAATTCTCCATTTCTAGGCATTGATTATCCGGTGAGGACAGTAAAGTTGAAACTATAATGATTGGACTTTTCATTCCCAGTCTTTGTAGTTTTGGGGATAGCTCAGCATCCAGGCACTTCAGAATTTCCAGTAAACTGGTTCTACACTAGGGATGGGCAATAATTTGCTACCAGAATAATTTATACTTGCATCCCTGTCTTGAAATTTGTAGTAGTTTGTGGACTGGTGCAACCACTCAGGTTCTTTTATTCAGCCTGTAAATAACAAAGACAGCTCTCTTTTGCTGATCAAATTGCTCCCAGGGACATCTGGACAACATGAGAGAGATTTTTTCTCTATGTAAATATTTAAGCAGTTCTTAATTTATCTGATCACATATGTTTGTTGTACTTTTTTTAGCAGTGCATTTTTATCCATGTACTAGCTATACACCTGAACTCTAATATGTGTTCTGGTCTGTTACCCTTATCGTACTTACACTTTAATGGATGAGATAAGCCGCACTAAAGGTATCTTCTGATAGTTCTTTGATGGCCTACAGACATCTTGATCTTTAGTCCGCTACCTATCTGTTTATCAGTTAGCGATCCCAAGCCATTCAGTTGCAAAGTTTTGGTAATTCTAAATACAAGCTTCCTATGCCTAGTGCCTGCTTTTACATTACTGTAATAAACAATTGTAAATCCCAGTCTTAGCCCTTGATCTGGGACCAAGCTACAGTCATATGCCAGGGGCCAGTGCAACTGAAGAGATAGTGTGTTAGACTGTTAGACTATGTTTTTCTTTTTCAATTTAATGGGTACAAAGTAGTGTATTTGGAGTGCCTTACTTCATGTTATTTTGTGTGTGCAGGAGAAAAAAATTTCCTTTTTGAACAAGGGATTGACTCTTCGAATCATTGAAAATGTAATTTGCTGAAATCTCTTTTCCCCAAGCCAAGAAGGGCACAGATCCAAACTGATGCTAGGCACTCTGTAGAATTTCTTAGGATGCAATTCATCATTTTTAGAAAACTTCAGAAAAAGTCACATACTTACACCTTCTTGCTATCTTGTCACGTAGCCCAGTCCAAATCACAAAATAATTCAGCCCTTAAAAGATATTTTAAATGTTATCAGGTTTTAGCAAACTACACAAAAATTACTTGATTTATTTCTTTTTTAAAGTAATTTAGAACGCTTCATGGTTTTTGACTGAAATTGTTTCCAGAAACTCTTTTCTACCAGTGACAGTAGAAAAAAGGGATGTTAAAACAAGCAGGATAAAAACCTTTTCCAAAGTAATAGAAATAACTTGCTTAAATAAGAGTTAAAATATCTGTTGATTGTAGTTAGCTGATATGAAATAAATGTGCTTTGACATATTAATTCTCCATAGGGTCACAGTCGTCTTTCTAACACATACACTGTCATTCACTTAAACTCAATTCAGCTGCTAGTGGCATTATTAACCTTCTAAGAACATTACACCAGATGTCTGGTTTCAGACTAGAGCTGTTTTGACACACAGGCTCCCTCTTGCACATGCCATGGAGGGAAGGAATAAAGCCTTGCAGGCAAGGAACTGAGCTGAGCAGTGGAAGGTGTCTGGGTTCACCTCCTACAGCTGCTGCAAACTTCCTCTGTGGCCACAGGCAAGTTGCTCTGTTAAAAAGCACAAGTCTACACCTCACCAAACCCTATTCCCCCAGTGGGTGTCTCTCCCTTCAGTAACATGACAGCACAGCTCATGAATCTTCTTTTGGATATGCACATACAGGAGACTTCCTGCTCAGTCTGTTGGATCTCACAGCCTTGAGGTAAACATCATAGCACCACAGCAGAAAGGCATTGTACAAGAAAGAATCCTGACTTCCAAAAAGGTTTCAGAAAGAAGTGGGAGGGAAACAGAAAGTTGCAAAACGGCTTATTTTAGCTCCTCTACCAGGTCAGCAGTAGGGAGAGGAACAAAACCCTAGTCTGTGATTCCTGCTGTTACTGATCTCACTTTAACAGTCTTCCAGCTAATGTATGGCTTGTTCCATCTCATTTGAATTGTCATACACATTTGGTTTCTATCTAGATGACTGGTTTTGTATGATCTTCTTAAACAGAGTTTTACTTTTGCCTCTGCTCTCTGCTGTGCCTTTGGTAGACACACAAGTAAATTCAGTATAGGAGAAAAACGCTGTGGTGGCTTTATAGTGGAAAATCAGACTTCATAAATATAGCACAGTGCTGGAGTCAATGGCTGTATGAAAAGAATGATTTGCTCAGTTAAAAATACCTTATTTCCAAAAGTCGCTTGGTATTTTCCTATTTAGCAGAAGCTTTTAAAGGAACAAAGTGGTTAAATAACTGATAAAGGAATGAAAGAGTTTTGAATAAATGGTCAGTTTTCATGATAGGAAGTAACTATAATCTGGATTTATTACCTGATGGATCAGACAACGATTATGGCAGTCACATCAATTAAACATCTCTCAATGACAAATTAAAAGGAGAAGGGTATCCCAGTGGGGACAATGAAACCAGTTGATCTCACTATTGGCCACTGCTCCTGGGATAGTTTGGGATAGTTAGGAGAGTGCAAATAATCTCTTACCTTACCAAAGAAATGGCCTACTGGATGGCCCTTTAGCTTCAGACCTCTGAATGATTAGACACGCACTGGGATAGAGAAGTGTCTGTATGAGAAAAATGAGCTCAATTAATTTTTCTCTTTAGGCTGGAAATTAATAAATGGAGTGAGGGTGTGACAGTATTTTATGGAGTTATGAATGTCACGTGGAGGTGGAACAGCCAACCATGATTTAGTGTCCAATGAAATTACTAGGTATACAGACAAGAAAATAAGCAAGGCTGAGTACTTTATTATACAGTCCCATAATTCAATTATGGAACTGGTTATTACACAGGCACTGTAGCACCCACAAATGTCAATGGCTTTATAGAGTAAGTAGGCAAAGTCAGAAGAATGTCCATCCGATATTACTAAACATAAAGACACTTCGGCTTTGGAAGTTCTTGTGCAAAGATTGCTGAAAGCTGGAGCAATCTGTGTAAAAACTATGGTAAACTTGCCCATATCTTTACTTTTTCTGAAGTGTCCAGGAATGGCTACCCTAAAAATCTAAAGGCTGGCCAGGCAGACCTTTGATTTGAACTCCAGTGTCTGTTTCTGTGTTTCTGCAGACTCAGGCCTTTGGTATTCTGGTTGGTTTTGCTTTTACTTGTTTTTTCACTGAAGGCTGCTGAAGACAGAGATTTCTCTTGCTCTGTGGATGTACAGTCTCTAATGGAGTGGAATGGGTCCCTAATTGTTCCCCAGGGCTTCATATGCTACTTTCATACACATTGTAATTAGAAGTTAGGTAAGAGCCAATTGAAAATGTGCACATTAAACAGAGAATCTAGTTTGACATGCTCATCCCACAGCTAAAGCTCTGCAGTTATTTACATGGGAACCTGACATATTTTTTCCTTCCTCTGACTCTTCCACTTTCACAAGACTCTTACTTAGAGTCACACAGTTCTTCATTGTCCACAAAAGTAAGTACTGACTAGCACAAGGCACTCTGACTGCAAGCTTTTCCCTTCAAAACCTCCCTCCTGTTTCTTCCAGTGCCCCAGAGATACAAACCTCACATGTGCCGTCAAGGAAGGGAGAAGACGGATTCTGGCACAGAACCATTCCCTGGCTCTCCCAGAGATGCATTCTCTGTTTATTTCTTTCTAGTGCCTCAGTTCAGGAACATCCCTGGTAATTGCATCATGTGGAGCAGCACCCTTCATAGTAAATTAACATTCAGAAAGAGTTTGAATCACTTAGTAGTAGAATATTAGCAGTCAACTCCAAACCAATTTTCCCCCAGCATTTTGAGTAGGCTCCAGACCAAATACCAAGCTTAAAAATAGCCACTTTTTAATGTGTGAGATTAGATTTCCCTTGGTAACTCAGTGATGGTACCAATCAGGCCATTTTCTAAAATTCACACTGACATCAATGAGGGCTGTTAACTGGAAAGATATATAGATTACAAATAATGATTTTATTGTTTAGATTCTGATTTTTGTGTTTTCTTTTTGCCATTGGTACTGTTTTTTACTATATATAGATATGGGACAAAAATAGATTGGCTTCACTTTATACTGTGTTGGCTTTGAATAAAATCTGGATTATAAATACTTTACATGAAATTGTATTAGAAAGATATGTGTTGTTGTTTTAAAGTTCATTTAAACACCTGTCTTATTATTTCGTAAAATCTTGGATTTTGCCAAGTACAAAATTTGGTGAAAGAGTGGGCAGATGGTAACTCATTTATATTTTATAATGTTGATTTAACTTGAAGCTCTGCTCGGTGCTTCACTTAAGCAGAATCTAAGGCAACAGGAGTCTACCTGAGTGGAGTTATCCAGAGTACCTTGCTGGAGGTGGGATGTGAAAGATCATCTCTGACGGCAGCCATGAATGTCTCACCAGATAAGTCTTAAAAGGACCATCAGATAGGAAATACATTGTAGCACTCTGACAGTGAGTTTTGTTAATTAAGAACAATGCACCGTTTAGACCCAAGGCTGGGGACTGCTGCTTTTAACTCCCAAGACAGTGTTTTGTTTGTACAGCTGGGGAATGATGCAATGTTACTGAGACTGGCTAGGACAGAACGCATTCCTTGTAAATGCTCTCTGGCTGTTACTCTTTTAAGAGGTGAGCCTAAAAGAAGATAGTATCTATCTTAACACTGGACATTCTGAAGGGGAAAAGAAAACAATGAAAAGCTCTTGAGCATCTCAAAGTCTGTCGATCAGAGATTTTACAATGCATTCTTCCCTCTTGAAGGTGGTGACCTTGAGTCTGACCAAATGCACTTTCCTAGTGCTAGCATATTCCTATTGCTCATGCAAAGTTTCGATCAAATTCCTCTGTTTAAAGTTGATAATTGGTTCACAATCAGAACTACTGGCTCTGAGATGTGCCTTGCCAAACACTTCTGTAAGGACTTCTCTTAAACTTGCTGGGTCAGTAGCCCGGAATGTGTGACTTCTACCACTTTGCATTCAATCACCTTTCGTCATGTTTCCTTAGTTACCATACGGAAGCAAATTTGCAGCAATATTGTGGTGGAATGACAGGAAAGGAGGATCTCCTGGAAACCTTGTCTCCTTTATGACAGTAATGTAGAATATCGTTGGCATGACATATTTCTTAAATCATAACTTTAATGTTTGTTTTAACTCATGGCATAACTTCTATCTGTTGCTGATACATGTGATTTACTGATTGAACTGTGCATTGATCCTGCATTACTGTGAGCTGACTGTAATGAAGCATTTTCTTTCAGGCCACCAGAAGGAGCTATTGAATTCAAAAAGCATTTCCTTCAAAGCAGGAGCTCCTAGTGCAGCAGAGCAACCACTAGGATAATAGAACAGACACACTGTCTTCCTTGGAAGTCAAGCCAAGGAGCAGATTATCATTTAGGGTCTGCATCTTTTTCTGATCCACTGTATTGTGGAATCAAAACTGATTTTACAGGGTTTAAGATGCTTTGGGGGAGGGTGATTTCAGACATCATTCCTTAAATATATACTAACAAATACTAACCAAATCCAAAGAGATGAAAAATCTATTGAGGCAGGTTTACCCATACATTTTCCCAGAGGGAGTGTGGAACTTGCCATTTTCTATTAGGTCACAGCTTGGAGACATTAGGCTAACAGACCTGCAAAACACTTGAGAGCTAGTGGCAAGGTCCAAAAAGTTAAATGAAACCTGAAATTTTTCTTACACATTTTGACTTGCAATCAAAATGCACAAGTCACATGTTAAGTGTTTTCTGGGTGGTATGAAGATGTGCAATTATTTACTGTGTCTCATGATCAGAGTCGTAAAATGAGGCATGAGATTTATAGCCTGCTGTCTATGAGTTTGCCCTTAATATTTGACTAAAACCCCTTACACTAACAGAAAAAATATTATTTTGTTTTGGCCTGTCTTCCATTACACATTTTTTGTCTGACAGCAGCCCGAAAATTTGTGATGATTGCTTGAAGGTGATGCATTCTGCTCGAGTGTGTGTGTGTGTAACTTTGAATGAGTGTTTAAATTAATGTTTAATTAACGCTGGATTAATAATATAGCATTTGTCACTAAGCTTCAAATTGGAATGTGCTATACAATTTGCTAAGTCAATGGTTCCAGCATTTAAAGAATATTGCTTTAAATGTGTATTACACATGTCTTTGGATTAACACATGGTGCAAATATGTCTGAGGAATAACTTTTTTCTAAATACCTTTAGGCAATAATTCAGGATGATTGATCACAGCGCTGGGTTTTCTTTATGTTGACTTTCTTACTGTATAATATACTTGTTCTCAAGACACTCTGCTAGTACTCAGGCATAAATTTGGGGCTGTATGTAGAATAAATCAAATATTACTCTGTGAAGCTAACAGTACAAATGGTAACTAGACATGAAAAACATACATAGTAAAATAACAGGAGAGCAAGGACCAGGGAGGAATTGAAGGATAGTGTGGAAAGGAAGAAAAGGTCTATTGACTGGACATACAGTTTGGAGATTTCATGTGTTGGGCTTGTTCTTTGTTTTTGTACCATGATAATGTCCAGTAGCCTTTTTCAAAAGTGGTGATCTTGTGCTAGATACTTTGCTGTGCAAAGGTGGAAATTGAAGGTGCTTCCTGTCTCAAATTTAATTTGCACAACTGAGATCTAAGATAAGACAGTTGGAAAATAATGATAAGAAGAGGTACTACAGGCAGTGAGTTATGCGTCAAAAACACTTCATAAATTTAGCAGTTCCAGAATAAAGTAAGTTTATAATTTTATTATGACCCAAATCCTATTTATTTATGTTTTCCCAGAAGAGATTTAGGGTTAATATGATATAAATAATATATTACTCCCAGAAGTAATTTGGGGTTAATATTATATAAATGTAAACACTCTTGCTTTTTCTTTGTACCAGTATCTCACAGAGATTTCTTCTTCCAAAAACAGTTTAACATGCCCTGTGTTCTTCTTCTTGGGAAGTGGGAACTAGTTAGAAGTGGCTGTACATCTGTAATGACCTTGTGCCCTGACTATCAACATTTTCTGGAATTATGAGGCTGTTGCTTTGACTAAAACCAGAAACAACCACCAATCTCTATTCAGCAGCACAGTGGGCACTAAGGCCATATCAGCCAAAAACCCACGTCATCTTGCTATGGATTTTCATCCCCAGAGCTCTCTGTCATTGTGACACAAACTGCTAGAGGACCTGTCTCAACCTGAGCCTGACTTTCTGCAACAACTAAATCTCATAGGAACAACAGCATCGTTAGCACCTGGAAAACAGTTTCCAGTCTTGGAAATATATCTTTTTTCACAACGAAAACTTTCTCTTTTAGATTCTCCATAAACCTGTACTTTAAAGAAAAAAAAAGTAGCTTTTATTAAATCAGAGCAAGAAGATACTTCATGTTATTTTGCCTCTCCTACATCAACTGGTGCACGAATAGTCCTAAAAGAACCTAAATAGACAAATAAATGAAAACAGACAGTAAGAAGTCAGTTGTGGAAAGAAACACCTTTCACTGTTCACGAGTCTCTTTAGAAATACACAAATATGTTACTATCAGTGTATTAGTTACAGGGAGATTAATCCTATTTTATCTTAAGGAAAATAATAAGCCTCCTTTATGACCTAATCACAGGAAACAGATAACTTCTGTCTGTCCAGTTAAACCTGGCTTAAGTGACAGCATATATTGTTCTGTCCTTTAAAGACGTACATCAGATCTGTATGCCTATGCAGGTCCCTACAATATTCTAGTTTTCAATCTTATTTAGGTTGAGGATAATTGGGCACTGGCTGGTTGGTTTGTTGAACTTCTTGAAAGCGATCCTGGTACTGGGAGTTGAGCTATGGGGTTGCTTTGTTAGGATTTCAAGTAATGGTTTTGTGATCTGGCTTTTGTACCCTCTAAACGCTGTGGGCTTAATTGTTGCCAGTACAGGCAGTGATGTACAGGAATCCAGCCATATGTTGTCATGTAAATCTTTGGGACATTCCTTAGCTTTTGCATGGTGTTTGGCTTCTTCTGGCCATAGGACTTAGATTGTTGGGATAAATGAGTTCTTAATGAGTCAGATTGTCAATATATTTAGGACTCCCCTTGGTGAGTCTAATCTGTCCAATGTCAGTGCAACTTTTGTATGAGTAGGTGTTTCCTGGCAAGAAAAAAGGGTTTAAAGGCTGGCTTCTTTCCAATATTGCAAATTTGTTACTCATGGTACAGTTACTGACTAGCAGAATGAAACGTATTCAGGACATTTTGACAACCTCCTTGTTCGGTAGCAAACATCTGTCTAGAGTCACAGACCAGACCCACAGAGCAAGTAGGAGAAAGTCAATGCATCTTTGAACTCAGACTCAGCATTCAGTAGAAGTTTTCAATATTAATCTCAGGTCATGTCACCATTCTGAAATGTCAGTATGAACACCCACTCCTTCAAGCAGTGCAGAGAAAGAGGCAGTTTCAGAGGGCAGATGATCCCACCAATGTCTCTCTAGTGGCAGGGGAGAAAATTAGGTGACTAATGAACTAGAGACCATTTTTTGAAAAGATAAATATAGATGAGACACAAGTCACCCAAACTAAGCCTGTTCCTTACATGCTGGTGCTATGATGGGAAGGTGTCAGTGAGAGCTGACTGCACCTGCTGTGCCCATGAGGGAAGTGTCTCCCTTGCGTAGCATCTCCCACATCCTGCAACAGTCTATGCATGCAGTCAAACACTGTTGCTTGTGGCTATCATATGTAGTTTCCCTTTTACCTTTCTTCTTTTGAATTTGTCTTCCCGTGAAGGTAAATCTGCCTCAGTAACAGAGGTAGAAAAATGACTCTGAAGCAGACTCGGGATCATAAGGTCATACCTTTTCTGTCCTGTCCTGTCCTGTCCTGTCCCTTTGACCCTTTTGCCCTAGTCTTTAGATTAGACCATCTGTGAATCTTGTTATCTAGTACTGTGCAGAACAGAGCGTGTGACTGATCTCTTGGCACAGGCAGTGTGTTGCCTTGGTGGGTTGTGTGGGATGAAAAAAGCACAATACATGCCTTTTCTGTCTGAGACTTGTTTATCTGCACAACATCCAGGCCGCTCTGGGAGAGCTCTCCTCTTGGTGATTGCTGGCAATCAAAAACGAATCAAATCAAGGCAAAGTTAGAGAAATTCTCCTATACAAAGAGCTTCTCTAAAACAAAGCTTCATTTTGGTGGTGCATTGTCCTGGCTCTGTGTGAGTCCTGTAAAGAGACAAAGGCGAGCAGGAAGGAAATCTCAGCTGCTTAGTAAATGCCCTAATTTGATTTATTTACTGCTCCCTTCCCCCACTCAAACTGTTCTGCTAACCTGTTAGTCCCAACTCAGACGAGTAAAACCTGCTAATCTGATTAGTCCTGACACACAGGAGCAAGGCTGCTGGGAAAAGCTGGACCCTTACAGCTGTTTCAGGCTTCAGCTTCGATCATAACATTATGGGTTGGCTGAATGTATAGTGCAGTGTGACAGAAGCCCGCAGCATGCACACAAGTGAGCAGTGTGACCATCACTGAGGATTTCTACCCTGAGTCTGAGGCCACTGGAATACAAACCATGTTTCGTGTCACCTTCAATGTAGTGACAGAGAAAGTTACCTTCACCTTGGCAGCCTGCCCCTCCGCCACATGGAAGGTAAGCTCAGATATGCATAAAGTAAAAAGGTTGATGGCACCGTAAAATGTGTTTCTGAACATTTTTCCCAACCTTAGGCCATGTTTGAGAAGTTTTAAGGGGACTAATAATGTTTTAAGGGAACTGCACTGCAATGCCGCATATGCACAACTGGTTGGAATTAGACTAAAGGGATCTGGTTCTAGAGAACAGCTTACTTGTTGCCTTTTAAAGCTGTTCTCATTTGACTTTTAAAATAGCCAAATTCATAGTAATTTTCGTTCTTCTGATGTGGAAATGCCACTTATTTATATTAACAGAAAATCTAGAGAGATATATAAACATAAGCTACTCATTTCTGTAAGGAAGAGACAATGTTTGAGGAGAACTTTCAAGCTTCCTAAGTAATTTAGGCATTCTAAGGGTTTGTGAAATGTGTACCATGATATGATAAATTAGAACACAATGCATCTCTATAATAAGGGACTAAAAGAAAAAAAACCCCTTAGATGTGTAATAATACTTGGCCTGGGGTTGTAATAAAATTTGGCAGAAGTCAGAAATGCTTTGCACATCAGCTCCTTCTCCCATCCGTCAATTCAGTTTTGATCTTAACTTCCGTGAGACAAATGTTCCCACCTTGTTTTGAAGAGATCGGCATTGTAAAGATGAGATGGGACCAAGTTCGTTGCCTTTACTTCCTCATCTAGGGAGTGTGTGCTTTCACTGTAATGCAGTTGAGAAGACAGATACTATCTTCTGAAGTGTTGCTTTAAAAGCTTCCTTTGATTATTTGTTACTTACAGTTATTGTAAGAACCTCACCTCTGTCTGTTATTGCACCTTTCAGATGTGAGACAATTATGAATATCTAGATGCAGTGGCAGTGTAATTGCACTTGCTTTAGCTGTCCATGATTCATTATGTGGTGTAAGTAGTTGTCATATATCTTTGCTGTATCATGTTCTCAGTCTTGGGCCTGTGAGGCGGACACTGCCCAGCAGCTGTTATTAGAAGGTCTTTAAAGGGGCTGATACAGTGTGGCCCCAGCCAGATCTGTGCTATATGTAGCACCATGTGCTAAATAAAAACCCGCCAACTAGGGCAAAGTGTGTTTAGAATAAAATTCATGTGAAATGAATTTAACCAGGCCCCTTCTCTCTGTGAGAGAGTTTATGGTAATATTGCCTCAGTTTCCCTATTTATTAGGAAAGCTTAGGTTCCCAAATGTGTATTTATTAGCTAGCTATGAAAAGATCATTTCAACACAACATAAAATGGCTTTACTTATGCTTGCTAGTTGTGTGTTAAAGATTTTTCTTCCTTCATATCAGCACTTAGAACTCTCTGCCTTTAGGTTGCAAGGCACAAGAAAGAGAAGATGGAAATGGAACAGGATACTGGGTCTTACTGGCTTATGGACTCTCAGAACAGCAAACAGGGATGCAAATATTACCCAGCTCAGTGTTGCATTTCAGTGATGATTTATTACATTTATTACTCTTAGACATGAGTACATTGTAGTAAATGCCTCTGGAAGAAACTGGCAAGTACTGAAAAGAGCACCCTAGCACACCTTTCATTTCTCTAGCTCTTCTCTTATTTGAATAGTTTAAATTATTTCATATGCGCAATGCGCAAACATAAGGAAATGCTTAAAAGTAAAAGCTAAAAGAAACTGTAGTACAGTATAACTTCATAAAATGTAGTACATTTACTGATGAACTAAATAAAAAGTACATAAGAAAGAGGGTACAATTATATTAAAAAAATAAGATGGGATGCTGAGCCAGCAGAAGAGATGGCTTTGCAATAGAGCTTACATAAATAATGTAAAGTTAATTTAAGGAAAGCTTTGTTTCATTGGCTAGCTCTTACATTTCAAAAAAATCTGTCGTGGTTTCAGGTGCACAAGCCTTCCATTTTGACAGTAGGAGGCTAATGAAAGACTGTTCGTCACAACCTTACTTTCCTTATGTCCTTGTGTCAGCCAGAACAGCACTGGTATTGCAAGTTAATTTAAATATTTTGAAGCTGAAAGAGGTCACATCACTGCCGGAGGAGGGAGGACAGAGATGTCTACTTTCAGACTGCTAATTCTTCTTCTTCAAGAGTAAATGACCCACTCTGCAGATAATTCTGACATGCTCTGCTTTTCTGCATAGCACAGCATGACCAGCAGATCAGTCTTGCGTGCTGTGGTGGGACCAGGATGATGTGGCAGCTCTGTAGCAGGTGTCTTGGGGCTGGGAGGAACAGACCATGTTCTGTCCCAAATTGTTATCTTTCTACCCTGCTTATTATGCAGTGTTTGTTTCTCTTAGAAATTAATTTCTGATTAGAAGTATTGGTGAAAATTATTTCAGCCAAACCCTACTTAAATAATCTGTAAAATATTCATTTCTATGATATTTTAATGAAAAAAAATCACTCCTGCTCCAGATGTTTCAGTCTGTAGGGCATAAACTTCACCGCTTTTACAATACATTGTTTTGTAAAAACTAGTTTAATTAGAAGTGGGGGAGGGTATGGACACAGGACAACCAAAGGGAAGTGACAGCTGAAAAGGGCTCAAGTTGACAAGTGCAAAGGGCTCAGAGTTGAACATGGCTGTTCACACAGGCAGCAGTGCCTGAAAGCCAAGGCAAGAAGGATCACTACTATAAACCATGAGCATCTTTATTATAAAGCCTGGAGGAGGGGACTGGGCTGTTCTTTCTCACCTCTCTGTGTCAGTTTGCCTCCGCTCATTTCCCTGCTCCTTAGAGAACAGGCTGCTGGTACTTCTCGATCTCTTGACAGGTGTGTAGCTGGTCGGCAGAGCAGAGGGCTGAGTAATCCGAGATGTGCGTGGGTTGCACAAATCAGACTGCAGTCAATATCAGCTTGGCCAGAATCCCTCTTCAAAGGGCTTTTCAGGTTTTGCTCACTTGAATTACTGTTGCATTTTCAATCAGTTGCTGCTAACATTTGGGGAGTGTTGTGTTGTGCTCTTCGTGTCCTATACCTGGCTTTAAGAGCAGATAACAACATCATGCAGCTACTGATATACCAACAAACTCCTACCACTCATTTCCTAACCCATGAACAGACAACATGCTGCTTAGATAAATGCAATTCAAATTTGCAGGGTACCAGCAGATTTAATTACAGAATGTATTCGCTCATGGAGGCTTAGCTATGCTTGAATCCTATTGATTTTCCCTTACTGTTGGTGGTTCGGCTTTGTTGAATCTTGTCTGAACTGTGTGGGGAAAGCAGCAAAAACTGCTGCTTTGTGACTTTCTATTAAAGGCCAGGAAACTCAGTTGATGGGGATCAGCCTAACTCTGGGCTTTCTTGCCAACTGATGCTGCACTTTATCTCCCTGACATGGACAGATAAATGAGCTGGGGACAGCTTTGCAGTCAGTTGGAGCCTGACCCAAATGCACATTGTTGCCAGCTTTGGAAAGCTGCACAATGGCCCCGTCTCCCTGGCAGTTACAGCCGTTGTGGCAGGGACCTGTCGCCTGGAAGGCTGTTTAGAAATAATGATGTAAACTCCTCCCTAAGGATGTGGGAACAATACTCAAATCTCACGAAGTGAGCAATATCTGTGATAAGGAAAGCAGAAAAATCAGGGGCTTAGTGTTAATTTTCTTTCTGCAGCAAGTTGAACATGGTGCTTCTGCTTGAAAAGGACTGGCGGGGAGGTAGGGTGGGAGGCGTGGGAAGTGGGCGGCAGCACACAGCTTTTCTGACTCAGATTAACCTCCTCTGTTGCTGCTTTAGAAACCTCTGTTAGACTTGCGTAGAGCTACAGCTGTCTGCTCTGTTCGTAAAGAGTAAGTGCACGTTAGTGAGCAGTCTGTTATTACTTTGTTGTCATTGCTCCTAAATATAGCCCCAGCATCAAAACCCACCAGAGTAAATACAGTGTAAACAGAAACATGCTGATCTATGGATTTATTGCATCAGAGCAAAGGACCAGACAATGAGAAGGAGGACAGTAAGGTGGTGTCAAATGTCATCCTCATGTGATGGCACCCAAAAGAGGAGCAAACTGGAGGACAGCATGAATAATGTGGAAATAGCGTAATGGATTACTTTGGAGTTGAATTCACTGTAAGGTCTTGCATTGGTCCAAGGAGCTGGGTTGCTCCCCATATCCTATTAAAGCTGTGGAGGTGATGGAGATGAGGAGGCTCAGAAGTTTTGGGGAAGAATTTCAGCTTTACTTGGGCTTTGTTCTTTACTTGTTCAGGATGTTCAGCTTTTAGAACAGTACATTTCTCCTTGAACCCTGACCATTGTTTCTGTTAAATATAGAACTGCTAAACACTTCCAAGTCTAACTTCCCTGAAAAAACCATCCAGAAACTGCTATTGCTCTCAGTCTTCATTTTAAATGCATTTTTTCCCCACTTTGCTTTTAAAGAGTATTCCAATATATACACCAGATACCTGTACATCAGCTTCTATGAGCTTTGTTCAAGGCTCACAAGCATGTGTGACATATCTCTTTATTCTCCCTGCTTGTGAGTGCACACTCACATCTTGTGTATTTGTTAGTTGATTTGTCGCTTTTGGATGCACCCCAAAGGACGATAATAAAGTCCCTTCCCTCTATAAAATATTCATAATCCTGTAAAAATCTATGACCCCAAATACTTGCCTCAGTAATACCGAACACCACTTCACAATGACACAACACAAACCTCTGGGATTATGATGCCTAATTTGGGAGCTACTGCCATAGAAGCAAGTACTTTTTGAAGTGATTATTTACTATTATTTCTAGCAACAGTCTCAGAGCTTTATTACCTTGAGCCATGATGTTACATCAAGGTTTTCTTCCTGTCATTATACTTCTGAGAATTCTATAACTCCACATGTCTCCTCAAAGTTCTTGCTGGTGTGGGTTTGAACATCTTTAGAGGACTTAAATCCCTTTCTCCCTGTCTCTGATTTTTTTTTCTTAACGTATAACACATCCTCCTTTGCTAGCTTTTTCCACGCAAGAAAAATATCATTATATTTTTAGCCCCCTACCAAGCCCTTACTTGAATGTTACTCAAATGAATCAGCAGATTCTTTCTTGTTAAGGGTTCAAGTAATGCATAGTATGAAGCCTGCGATGCTCCTTTGGTCCCCAACTCTACTTCACCAGCAGATGGTAGCAAACTTCGCCTTCCTTGCGAGCTTTGCCTGGGCTTCAGAGAATGCAAAAGGGCCGGGGCGCCTCATCGGAGTTATTTGTTTCCAGCTAGAAGAAATAAGCTGTAAACAAAGTGGTTGTGCAACTCGGAACAAGGAGGATAACCACGGAAACCACGGAAATATTGCTGCATTTGGGACAGAAGAACTAAGTAGAGGTCGGAACAAATTCACTGCAGTGACTTGCACTGAATGGCATGAGAAGCATTTTAGTGTCACTGTTACTGTTCTCGTGGTGACAAAAAGGGACCATTATTTGCAATGTAGCAAATCAACAACATTCAGAGAATCACGATCAAATTGAAACTGCTCTGGGTCAGCTCTACTTGTGTATGTTGACCCTCTGTGCTGAAGACATGGAAAATTCAGGATGGGTATTTTTAGTAAAGGCTGTTTCTAGCCATTTATTTGGTTTTATTCTGAGCTGTACCACTCTAGTTCTTTTATATTTGATATAGGCTGTTGATTACCACTCTCTCTCACTCTCTTCTGTATGCTACTCATTCAAATGGCTTGTTATGGCAGCAACTTCTCAGCTTCTTTTTCATGACAACAGCTAAAATGACAACTGAAATGAGAGACATAGAACAGAGAGAGGGACAGGATAAAGCACAAGCTGCTAAACTTGGGTGTAATTCCCATGAGGAAATATCTCTTCACTTATAAGAGAGTACAGCATAAATCTGGGCAAACTACTTGTGGCACATCATTGGATATTTTTTGCCTATACTGTTTTCAATTGCACCACCTCTACTTTTAACTACCTTACTGAAGATTTTAAAATTTTTGACTTCTTCATGCAAACACTGTTTAATTCCATAAGCAATTTCTGGGAAGCATTTCCTTTGTGCTCGTTTCTCCATCAATTGATGACCAAAATCCTAAGAGTTGCCTGACTGCATACTGAAATTGATTTCTATGCTTATTTACTGGAAATGAAAAAAAAGTTCATCTAAATATAATTTAAAACAAGACAATGGCTTTTTATGAGTATAAAAAATTATTCCTTCTCCAGTGCTTACCATATTCCGAGCCAGAAAACTTTTATTGGTCAAGCTTTTAGAAAAGAAAGAGAAAGGAAAAAAATCAGTTACTGTCTTGTGCTGCTCCTTTCACATGATGACTTGATCTGGAAAGCAATGCAAAACACAAATGGGACTGGCTACACCTCTGTCAGTGCTTATGCCCCATATCTGAGGATTTCAGCTGAAGCTGTCAGGATTCTCCTTTGGCCTTAAATCTTCCTATTTTCTTGCAACTATTAGAAACACTTAAATACTTCTATGCCTTTGACAAGTATATCTGGCCTTAGTCCTTCTAGCTCCATTGGCATCAGTCAGTTACATTTTATATCAGGTGTTATATTTTGTTGAACTACATGTGCAGGGTACAAAGTCCTCCCAGTGTGACAACACTTGTCTCCCAGAGCTGTGCTCTTTACAGAGGTGATGATCAATCAGTTCAGGGACAACACAAAATTTTACTTTGGTGGTTTTGGCCCATATCCTTTGGCAAGGAGACACACTGGGAAAGGCCTGGACATTAGTCGACCTCACAACCTAATTTGACAGAGGTAGGACAGGAAGAGTGCATGTGACAGTATTTTGAGTGTCATGGTTTGGTAGTATGGTAAATCTGCCTTCAGGGACCCTCACGCTTCATCAGAAATGCCATGGCCATCTGAAGTCAAGTTTCGATTTAACATAAAGTCACTGCTCATTCAAATTTGTTCAAAACCACTGATGGATCTATTTTGTACTGTCAGGCTTTATGCCCAATCAGGTACAATCTGTCTGCACATTTCCGTTCCTATGCTTAGATCAAGGAACATCTGCCTTCCACAGCCATCATAAAGTCTCCATAGAAGGATGAAACAATTACAGAGCTTAAACTCTCTCCTGTGTAGTGCATTTAATCTGTCTGAACTGCAGTCACCTTCTCAAGTTTGATCAAATCCATTTTATACTGTTGGTGGTGCTTAGCTATGCCATCATGGAGCCACAGCCTAAATGCAGCCATGCAGGAACCGGATGTCAAAACTGTAGTCATGCCTCTGTTTGATCACATTTGCTTTTCCAATACACATATAGATGGACATGCACTATTTAATATATTACACTCAAAATGTCTGTATTTACTAGTTAACATCAGCTCTACCTTTAGTCATCCTTTACTGGCCTGATGATATTAGGAAAGGAGGTCAGAGGTCTTGAAAGATGAATCTGAGTGAGAAAAAGGAAAGAGCAAATGGGAACTGAAATTTGTCACTGGAGAGTATGACTAGAAACCCAGTAAACTACAAGTGGGAATTGCAAGATCCTTGTTGAACATGAAGAAGGGTTGCTTAGAGCTGTACAGAGACGGGAAAATACCATGGTGCAGCACCAAAACGAAGAGGCATGTGTATGGGAGAAGTCTAGGATTTGTCATGTAGAAATTTTGGATTCTGACCAAAAAGAATAAACTTTATGTGAAACACTGATCCTGATGAGAATACATTATTAAATGGTCGAGTGTTTTGCCCATGGGATTTGATTTCTGTTCCAGTGCAAATGTTTAGCTCTTGATAGACACAGTAGTCCTGGGGTATTATAACTCACTTAGCCACTTTGTGCCTGATTTGACTATATGTGAAGGTCTTTCCGCTATTACTGTTACAAAATGAGCAGTTGCAAATTTAGGGCAGCATGTAGAAATCTTCCACACCAATGGTAACTCATTCCTCTTTATATGGTATCCATTGTCTTAGTGCAATTAAAAGCATCCTATGTGCTTTATAAAATATAAAAAGACTATATAAAAAAGTTCCTGGTATTGTTCCTTCTGGTTTAGTTCAGACATGACAGAAGACATGTGTGAAATGAGAGTGAGATGGTGAAGGGATGAGTGAGTACCAAAGTTCCTCTAAAGAGAGCACTCTAGTGTGATGTTTATACAATCTAAACATTAAATTGTGTCCATCCCCCCCTTTCCTTTTGAAGTCAGCATAACTTTTTTCATTTTCTCAGAATGGTTTTATAACGTTAACTGGCACTGAAAGAGTTCTGACTGATGACAGCTTCATTTTTTACTTTCGATAAGAGCTCTTGTGAGTCACATCACAACCTGGGACATTAAAGAAATATGTATCAATTTATCTTAATATGCCATACTGTAAATCAGAATGATTTACCTGCTGCTTTTGAAGGACTTCAGGAACCCCTGCAGAAGGGACAGGCACCTCCAAGTGCTGGGAGAGTGGGCAGTTGAGAAAACACATATTGCATACGTCCTTTAACTTCCAATGTGCCCATAAAATGCGGTAGAGATACTTCCTGAGCTGTGCTCTGTTCAAGTTTCTTATAAGGCCAGCAAATTCTAATCAGACTAGTAAAAACACCAGTGGTCTTTGCAGAACTGGTGTCAGCAGCAGGGAATGTTTCATGGTGTCTTTTACTGTTTTGTTGAAGATAACAGCACTTTTTGCCAAGAATATTTCCTGGTAACCTCTCCTCTCTGAGAGCCAGACAGAAAACTGTAGCTTAAAAATCTTTATTTACAACTGGAGAAAAGTAGTGCTTTGCCTTAGTGAGCTTCTGGCAGTTACTGAGGTTCCACAGTGCAATATTCACCCGCGTCCCAAGGAAACAGGCCAGTTTATCTATGTGATCATGGATCGTATTATGCTGGTTCCACTGCTGTTACTGATCCTGAGGGTTAGGAAATACAGGATACTGCATGGATTTCCTCATGTCTCACTATCATCACACCGAGACGGGAATGTGTCCTCCCTACTAGCCAGGAGGTCTCTCTGTGTTCAGAGAGGAGGGGTGGAGCAGCTTCCTTAGGCAGGCATTTTGGGTTCAGGGACAAAAGTGACAGACAAGCACATCTAACTCTCTGGAAGGACCATGCCATTTGCTTCCTTTCATGCCTTTAAGCATTCCTCCTCTGTCCTCTTTGATCAGGCAGCCCTGTCTGTCTCTGATTCGGATGTGATCAAGTCAACATCCTAACACCTAGCACTTTCCAGGGGAGGATTTCAGAGGATTGTATTGCTGGTGGCAGTGGGTATTTTCTTAATGTTCATTAAGAGAGATTTACATTCTGCAGTGATCAGCAAGCAGCTCTGTAAGGATGTTACATTGGATCACCCTGGTGCCATCTCCTTTGGCTCTGATTTCCAGCACCCAAGCTGAATGACAAGACTAATCAATGCAGGAGTCCAATATATTTGTCAAAATGCACTCAAAGTCCCATTGTTTGACTCCATGTGGAATTTCATTAATTAATTGCTCTGAACATTATCCGACAGCACACTGGCCTCCGCTGGTCAGCCCCAGGCTTGGCTTGTGCCAGCTTTGCAAGCTCTGTCTCTCACAACCAGGCAGTGGAAGGGGATTGCAGGTAGTGCTGAACCTATGCACAAATGAGGTGGAATTTTTAGCAAATGTTCTCCACTATAATCTTGTTCTCACTTGTTTTCCTTATTTTCCGGTTTAAAGTTGTGATATTTCACCTCTCTATGATTATCTGTTGTCTCATTTCCAGGCTGAACTAAGCTAAGGGGAGCTGTACACCTTCCACTAGTGCCGTATGGGATCTTTAGCAGGGAGGGGTTCTGCTGGCCCTGCTCACATCTTCCAGTAAAATGGTTCTGGGAAGAAAAAAGCCATGCTTGAAAGAGGCAACTGGAGTGAGCAAAAAGTTTTCCATTTAAAGTTGGTAAATCCCTTGATAAAATGAATGAAACAGTGAGCTGTGCATAGCTCAGGGTATAGAGTATGTGGTGTGACAGACTTCTTGTTACCTCTTCTCTGTCTTGCCACCCTTTGGGCAATAATATCACCAAGCTCTGGAAGAACACTGTAACTCCAGGTAAGCTCAAAGATAAGCTGAGAGGCTTTCGCCATGTAAACCTCTTTAGGGTCCTAATGCATTAACAGGAGATTTACATAGACCAAAAGTTACATAAACAGCCATTTATGGAAAAGTTCTCTTTCATTTGGGTGCCAAAATTTTACTTCTCTCTGAAGGCAAAGGAATTGCATTGGCATTTAACACTATGGCTGCTCTTTCCTTCCCCCAGGGCTCTGAAGTTGTGTTTTGGAAGATCAATGACACGTCTGTGTGTAGTCTGCAGGTTTGGCTTAGTTAAAGAGTATTAAAGTATATAGAGTTTGATACTTTCTTTGGTTCAACATTAAAGCAAGCATTTCTCCACTATTTAAAGCTGCCATTTTGACCTTTATCACTGTATTAGAAAGCAGCAGCCAGCTCAGCTGTTTGCGGGAGTTGTTTGCCTTCTACAAACTCAGATTAGCTGTTCCAGTAACACACTATTATTGTACACTATTCTAACCATTAACTAGTAACTCTTCAACACAATGAATCTCTGTATTCTGAGGAAACTAGAGCACTCAGTGGGTCCAGTGCCCATTACTCAAAGGATTTTGGACCAGGTTTGTCTCTGAATCACAGAAAACATTAACCATCCAGAAACTAATCATGCAACATTCTCTTTAGTTACTGAGTCCTTGAAATATCCATTGATTTGTCATAAGACATAAAAGGTCTTTGCAATCTTCTTTCAGTGTTTTTCAGGAAAATGGGTACGTGGGCACTAATTACAGGCTTTAATGGCTGAAGAGTCTCATTAAAGAAGATCCATAAGGACCAACTGTCTAGGTTGGGAGACACAGTATTTTCACTTCTGGAGGAAGGCTAGGTAGGCCTGTCTATGTGCTTAGCCATCTCGCACTACACAGAGTCATTGCTGTTTCTAAACTACGGGTTTGGCATGCTATACAGGTGACACAAAAACCCCTGGTCCCTACATCATCTTTATAGGGAGGCAGTGGATCCCCCCAGTCATATTTTACCAGTGAAAGTAGTGTGATAGTTCAAGGCCTGGAGGGGCAATGATATGTATACATTCGAGTCTTATCTCAACAAACATTCACTAGGCAGACAGAGAATAGACCTTGATGCAAGAGTGGGAAAGATTCCCACATCCCAGGTTAGTTATTGTCAAATATCAGATTTATAAAGCAGAAGAATGACATTTTTACCTGTAAGCATTGCACCATTCATTTGTCCAGTAACTGAAGGACTAGTTGTCTCAAATGATGGATAATCTGAGCTCCTGTGTTTCTGAACTTAAAAATGTTACTGACAAACATTAGTCATGAGGGTGACTAATGTTCTTGTTTGTGCCAATGTTTGGCCAGTCTGAAAAGATGTAGGTTTAGTAAATGATCTCCAGACCTTGAGACTCTGCCCAGTTCTACATCCAAAGCTCACCAGCAAGAAGGAATCATTTATGCCATTCTGAAGTAAATAACAGAGTGAAAGAATTAAAGCCTGGCTTTAGCCAGAGTACTGAAAAGTATTCAGCTGATTTTGAAAGCTGGTCTCCACTCAGTTGCACTGCACACACTGCAAGATAACTCCTGCTTTAAATGGAAGGGACCATTTATAACATACCCAATCCACAACTTAGAAGAATTTAGACATAAAGCATAATGTATAGTTCCATAACATGACCTGAATAATTTGGAATTTCAGCTGTAAAACTCGGAATCCATGATTGCAGAGTGAACTTTTCTGATGAATTATTTTTCCCCAATTAGAGGTCTCATAGCTGTCCTTGTGTTGTAAGCAGTTCAGATTGTTCCATTCATTATTCTTTGCAGTTTTGTCAGCAGAACAATTTACTGCAGCCTGTCCATGTGTAGTGAATCTATAATGAATTATGGAAATTTGCTGTGAAAGCCTGACCTTTTCCAATGTTTGTTTCGGGATTTCTCAGTACTGCTGTTCTCATATGCTTTAATGGTCTAGGCAGAAAGAAGCAATTTCAAATATTGCTAAAGAAATTCACTTAAAAGTCTATCTAGACACATGAAAACTCAACCTTACAAAGATATTATTTCCTGCTGCCTACAGTAACACAAATATTACATTGGGAGAAAACTTTGGAGAACATAACAAGCTACTCATTAGGTTTTCACTAAGGCAAGTAGAGTTACTGTAAACACAAAAAGTGTTTAAAGTTGTCTGTTGGTCAGATATACACTGCACAGCAAGTGATCACCATTTGTGTGGATTTCAAAAAATCTCAGAAGTGTAGCTCAGTTTTCTCATACATCCTGAAAGACAGTTTTTATCTCAGCAGTTGTATTAGTGAGATGCATTGGAAAAGTATTGTGATTTGAAAGTTTAATTCTGAAGCATACAGTTAACCTGGGGAGGGTATCCTCTCACATTAACTTATGCGGCCTCTGATGGGCACAGGGTTGAATATCTCAGCTAGTGAAAGGATACTGTGCTCTGGACAGTTGTGGTTTTATATAAAGCCTTATAAATCCAGGGAGAAGCTTTCCAGGCTTTGAATCACTCTTCTGAGGTCTAATTCAATATCAAGTCAGGCTGGATCCATTTCCTAAACAAAACCACAGATATAGGCAGATAACAAAGGAGCTTCTGTATTCTTTTAGGCAGGCAAAAAGGGAGAGAAGCCTTGAGATAATGTCTAGTCCAAAGAATCAGAATGGGTGTGCAGATGCATCCTCTTAAAATTATTATGACCATAGTATATTAAAATTATTATGACCACAGTATTCCTTGATTTACTGATGACAGGGTCAGACAAACAGCACAGATCCATCCTCTTAAGTTACATAGTAATTGCAATGCTATTTAAAATCCTTTGCTCTGAAGCTGATTTTAGCATATATGCTGACAAGGCTTCATTGGGGATTAAAAATTTATCTCTTGGTCATGCTCTTCTTCCGGACAAAGGCATGGTCTTCTTCAGCTTTAGGATGCCCAGGTTGGACCATTTGTGCTTCTAAACCTGACTGTCATGGGACATTTAGAAAGCTGTGAATTCAGACCTTAATAAAGAAGCAGAAATTACAGAGCTAATAATGGGACAGAAGGTGTAGAAACCTGCAGTGCTGTCTGTGTTGAAGACCTTGGTTGTTTATAATGTAGATATGTCAGTGCAACTCCTTAAGGTTAATGGGCCATTCCCTGGTGCTGCTGTTACTCTACTAACCTACAAGAGCAGTTGCAGCATTCAAAGTCCTTTTTTGCCCCTTGGTAAAATCCATTTATGAGAGGTTTGTAGCATCACAAGTAGGCAAGAATGATGCTGTTTCAGTATAGGGGGCTGGGTCATCTCCTACCTCAAAACTTCCTATTTGTAGAACACATTTTGTGTTTTAAAATTACAACTGCCTCTTGAACGGCGAGAAGAAAGCAAAAGGGAACCCACCTCATCTACTTACATCATTATTTGATTTGCAGGCTAAACAAGACATTGCTTGAATGTTACAATACTGCAATGAAATAAACCTATCCAATTGGGCAGGAGTTGTATGCTTGTGTAGGGAGAGGGACAGATCTGCTACTGCAGTCACCCTTTGCTTCAGAGTTGCAGACTGAATTGTGATGAACCACAACAGAAACAGTATCAGGGGGCAAAAACATGTGGAGCAAAATGCTGATCTTCATAGCATTTGGTGCATTCTGCCTAGGGGTGTTTTAATACTTACTTGCCATTGTAGTGTGCTTTACGTTCACAAAATATGTTCATAATAGAGCTGCACTCTGTTAGATGTTATCTATGTAGATGTGAAGAGTTTCTGCCCTAAAGGATTTAAAAATCAATAATTCTATTTCTGTTTAAACAGAAGTTATTTACTAAGCAAAGTCTTTAGGACTGTTTCCTGCTTATATTCTGTAATGACTTCTATATTTTGAGATATGCTGGGAAAGGAATTTCCTGAGCTAAAGCAAGGCTTGATCTGAACAAATCACTGACCTGCTTGTCTGATAGCTGTTCGATATATTTATTTCCCAGTGACCAAGGCTTGTTTCACCTGGGGCTGGAAGTTCAGGAGCTTGGAAGGCTGGTGCCTGTGCTCCTGTTAGCAGAGCTCCAGTAGATCACAAAGAGAACTCTTGTGGAAGCCAGACTGCATCATCATGTTTCACCCCTGCTATCCAAGCCAGCACCAGTCATTTAGTTACAAGACAAGAAAGATCTTGTCTATGGTGGGGAGTGGGAGGTTGTTCTGTGAGTAATTTTAAAAGGTCTTAGTGTCAGGAATTTTTTTTTTTAATTTTAGGAAACTATCCCATGGTCTTGGTTTTTAGGAAATTCCCTTTGCTATTTGATGTAACTTTTCATTTACTGACCTTTATCATTATGTCCATACCAACACCTACATGGATGCGAAATCCTAAAGCACCTTTTTCTGCAGTTTATTTTCAAGCAAACTACTTGAAAAATAGATTTTTGAACAGATTTTATTATTGAAATCCTGAGACTGTTTAAATCAGTACCAACTGCTCATGAATTGAAAAGGTCCAGAATTTTATATTTGTAAGGAATATACTGCTAGTGGTTTTTTTCTTCTATGATCTTTAGAACTAGCTGACACCTAAATTATTCAATTGTAGCATAGATTGTGTAGAAAAGTGTGGAGAACATTAGCAATGATCAAGGGACAGCTTACTTGACTTCCACTAAGAAGACATTTTGCTACCAGATGTGTTTCCAAATGCACTCTTTGCAAACGTACTTCGAGAGCTTACTGAATATTGCTTGCTTTGGACTGACCTAGCATTATATCTTATGAACTCCTGAAACAGAGATTTCCTTTAACAAGATTTAGGGTCTGTTATGGGAGAGGTACAGTTCTATGAACTTATGGCATGCCAGTTTTCCACCAAACTGGGGATGGCTCAGCTCCTGTCACAGAAATAGTCTGGCATATAAAGGTATGCCAGCTCTGCTTTCATCTGTCCGTAATGCAGGGGCCTATATGATGTGTTGGTTCAGTATCTGTGAACTGGAACTATCACTGTAGGGTGAGTATTGCAGCAGTCCCGTGGCACAGCAGAATTCTTAAATGTGGCAGTGTTGCATCTAGTGGTACAGCAAGGAGAATTACTACAGAAGCATCAAACTGCTAAAAGCAATACATCTCAAAAAAACCTTTGCTATGGCTAAGACTGTAGGATCTAATGTAATAGCTTATCATGACCTCTTTGGAATGTTTCCCCTCAGGAACTGTTTGGATGCTTTTTGTGAACAGGTGCTCTGCAGGAATTTTGTTTCCAATGTTACGCCACAGAATAAACACACATTTTGTCCTTGAGGTATTTTGATGCTTCTGCATTTATTCTTTAATAACTCTAAAAAGTGTGGAGGAGACTGGAAATTGAACAGACAGAGTATATAAACCTTTCTCTTTTGCCACATCGTAAAAACACCGGCTTCAAATAAAGTTACAAACGATCCTTTAAGACAGATTAATTCAAATGTGCTCTCTCAACCCTATTAAACTGTCATCTTGCTCGGGGCGGGGAGAGGCACAAATCAAACGCACCGATCACAATGACCCTGGTTATCGTGTGGGAGTCGAGAGCTCATCTGCTGAAGGGTTTGTGAATGACCTTTCGCTTTGTATCAGGCTGCATCGCACTCTCCAGTCAAATACCCATTTAATCCTTAATCTAGTGCAGGTGAAGCTGTCTACGTGCCCCGCGCTGCACGCGTGCGAGCCCCGAATTCCCGACGGGAGCGAGCCGTGCCCCTGGCGAGCCCCGGCTGCAGGGAGCGGGAGCGCCGCTGGAGGGCGAGCGGAGGGAGCGCTCCGCGCCGGCGCAGCCAAAGCGCTCCCCTGATCTTCCTCCCGCCCTCGGCCCCTAATTAGACCTGTGCGCCTCACACCGCTACGTGTGGAACTTGGGCTTGTTTCAGAACCTCTGAAGCAGGTTCTTTTTGTCTTTCTGAGATAAATAGTACAAATTCTTCATTAAGTTCTTCCCATTAAGTTCTTCTCATGTTCTTCTCACTACTCATAACAAAGAAGAGTCAGTGAGTCACACTGAGTCACTGAACCATTCCCAGAATTATACTTCTTAGACATTAGAAAATGTCAGAACAATAACAGCATTTCCCCTTATGCTTTTGGAAAAATACAAAATATGAATCCCATTAGTTTAAATAATTCTGGTATTGGATGATTGTATTGGTCACACCTTTTATTTTTTCCTTGATGCCATATGTTTTAAAGTCAAGTTGAAACTATAAGAAGACAGAAAAAAGTAGCACGGTATCCTGTGAACACCAGCAGTATAATTATCTTCTCTTTGTTTTTAGAAATAACCTAGTGAAAGGCTCTTTCAAAAGCTAAATGCCTTTGTTGAATCCTTTCTCTGAAACTATTTGCCAGCGCAAAAGTCTTCAGTTTAAGAATCAACACAAAACCCTGAAGAATAAGGATAAATAGAACACATGTTCTGCCGATCTTGTGCTATAACGTAACATAACTTTTAATTTCTGCATAGCCTGGAGAAAAGGTTTTTGTGTTTATAAAGGTCAAGATTTTGGTACTGTATGAAGTCCTGAAGATCTGTTTCTGATCCCTTCATTTAGCACATACTAGGAAGTGGTAAAACAGTATAACTTGCTTTAGAAGTAGTAGTACACTTTGAAAGCATTCTGAAATTATTTAGCTTATCAGTAAATCAACTGAATGACATTTCTACTTCTCTTTGCAAATTTTTCTCTGCAATTAAAGGATTGAATTTATTTTATGTGACTCCTCTACAGAGTTTGTACTTCAGTTGATTTTAGACAGCCCCTTAAGACAACAGTAGCCTTAGCCTTATATTTTCCATCAAGCTTCTGACTACACTGTGAAAAAACTAGCTTCTACTAATGCTGGCAGCAGGATCCATGTCCATTTTTCAGCTGGAGTTATTAACAATCCTTGTAGAGGTGATGCTTCAAATTCAAAGCCAGAGTAACTACACTGTCTGCATTATTTGTTGTTCTTTCACCATAATCCAAAGCGATGGTGAACAGATGCAATATGCTTCCTTTGATCAGTGATTTCCTGTCCTCAAAGGACCTTGTGAAATTGCCTCTCCTTCCCATTTCCAGATGGTCATTCAGAGGTTCAGTTGAATTAGGTTTTGAAAACATTGTCTAAACATTATCTCATTCCATTCCCTGTGATTCTGTTTTTATTACTTTTATGAGAAGGGCTTGCTGAACAGTCTCTGATCTGAACACAGGCTGTTTTTGCCTGGGACTTGGGTGGCACCACGTCCAAGTTGTCCTTGAAATCTACCCAATAATTTTGCAAATTAGTCATGAATGGTTTAGAAACATAGAATTTATGAGAGTATCGTTTTGCTCAGGGCAACTTTATCATATTATATCTCTCAGGGTCTTCAGTCCTTCCTGTCACAACCTAGTGGACACCAGTGTGCTGAAGCTTTGGTGTTGTATTATTAGCAGTAGATTTAAGACATGTGTTTTGGTTGCCCAATGGTTTGTTTTGCACACTGACTTGGAGAACATACTGGCAGCAACACTAAATAAATTTTTCTTTGGTGAGAACTTTACCAGCTATCAGTTTTCTATTTCTTGTCCACACAGTTTTCCATAGAAAGTTTGAGATGTGGATCACAAGAATTGTCTTTGACAAGCCTCCTATTAACATTTTTCAAATGTGAAGAAGTACAGAGGTTTCTGTATCCCAAAATATTTCCATGGATCATGTTCTGATTAAAAATGTATGTATCCTATTATGTGCATGAGCTGTCTCCCCTGAGATGTGAAACTTGTGACCTACTTTGAAAACAGCACTAGTGAAGTTTCCCTACTTCTGGTGGACTGTTTCTCAGTATCTGCAGCAATTTCCTGCACTTTGTAGGAGTCTGCTTTGGATGTGACCTGCTGCCCACAGTAATTCTTGCTATCATCCATCTTTGTTTTGGCAAGCTTCCATTTTATGCCAACATTCCTGCAAGAACAACTGATACTGAACCATGTCAAGTCACCATAATTCTTTCTTGGTTAAAGAGATTTATTTTGATAACCTGGAGCTCTGGACTCCATGAAACATCTGGATGGCTGGGGCCTTGTTCCTCAGTCTTTGGTAGCTGGATAATTTCATTAATCTGATGCAGCATTGAGTTCATTTATCTTCTTCTTCCTTGTGTTCAAAGTTTGGATTGCTCTGTGCTACTTTTCACTCCCATTAAAATCTCTCAATTTTTCTGTCATCTGCCGCCAAAGTACCAGAATAAATTAATATTTGATCAGAGTAAACTGATAAATCAGACATAAACTGTCAGAGTGCTTCTGGAGACAGTGTGGTGCTGGTTTCTCCTGCCCTTGTTATACAACAATGTGCCTACTGAAAGAAATGCCTTCCCTTAAAAGGGGCGGAGTCTGCCTGCCTACCCGCCTGCCCTGATGCTCAGGTGAATGCACAGGTATTTCTGTAGGAGCGAACAAACCGTATCAGCAATATAGAAGAGTGTGACCGGGGCAAGAAGAAGCCTCAGGAGAGGTTTGATGGAATAAAGGGAGACTGGGGAGCGAGGAGATGTGAGGCGTTAGGAGGGGACCAAGGATGAGTAAGCAGAGAGCTAGAAGTGTTGTGTTGTAATATAATCGAAGAGAGAGAAGGATGAGGAGGTAATCTGAAACGGAGAGGGATTTTTGGTGAAAAAAGATGGCCAGAAGTAGGTGCAAATCATTACAAGAAGTGAGGGAAAGGAACGGTCTATAGAGGATGAGGAAGTACAGGAAACACCGTAGTACATCGGGAAGAAGGAAGAGGATCTCCTCTGTTTCTGTCTTCTCCGTAGACAGGAGATGGTACTGGAGACCCTGTTACCTCAGGCAGCTAGAGAAGGAAAGGTGCCCTTGTGTGCCTGTGTGGGGGACCTTTCATTTTAAAAGTTTACTGTATAAACATGGTGTGATGGGATGATTTTATTTTGATATGAAATTGGCAGCCACAGTCTGGTTTATTTCATAGTGCTTGCAACTTCTTGATGTGCATCTACAGGAGAAAGATATTTTCTACCTCTGTACCCTTTATGAGTTTACATTAAATTAAATGCATTAGACTCTCCAAAGATCATTAAAGAGATTCTGCCATGCTTAAGAGGGCCCCAAATACATTATCTTATTAGTTATGATCTTTTGATTAGGCTTTGCCTTCAGTTTAAATATGAGCTCCTTTGAGAAAAATAGCTGTAATTGAGGAGCATATTTTGATACTGAGAATATATTCACTTTTTTGATAAAAATTCTATGTGCACCAAAAAATTTATTATCCCCCAAAAAATAAAATTATAGCAAAACATAATGAATTTACTTGATCATATCCACTCCAACACAAAATTATTATGTTCCTGTAGGTAACTATTTCCAGTGAAAAACTGTCAATGAAATCTAGAGGAGATAATTTGTCCTCTTTTCGTGATTACTGCAGGCCTCATCACACTTGTGTTATTTAAAGTATTAGCCACAGTAAAGTATTGTTTGAATATCCTGCTAGAAAAGAATTAATGTATTTGTGGAAAAAGATGAAGATGGAGGTTTAAAAATATTAATTTTTCTGATGTAGGTTTATAAATTACAGATGTAAGGAAACATCAAGGAAATCTGTTATTTCCAATAACCATGCCATAAAATGTTTTGCATCCCATCACCTGGATTTCAAAAAGTGCTTTCAATTTAACATATATTTTTTGAAAGTTTTCATTTTTCTGTTCAGAAAATGGGTTACTTGCAAAATAGCAATTACTAAATCCAGATTGAGTGTATCTCTTAACATACATAGTAAAGATGTTTGTAAACTTCACCCTTTAAATTCAGGGTTCATAACTTGTTTCAGGAAATTGAGTGTTACATGTTAGAGATACTGTGTTTACAGGCATCTCTAGACCATATTTACTTAGAGTTTTCTTTAAGAATGATGAAATACTTATGGGTTCAACTGCTTAAGGAATTGACTTTTAGCTCTCAAGTCAAATGAGAAACTCATGTAACTGTGTGTCTGCTACTTCATGAAAATACCGTTTAATTTACAAATCAACAGTTTTCAAATTAAAGTAGTGCTATTTCTTGTTTGCTTTTGCCTCTTTGAAAGTTGATTGTAGATTGAGTTCTGAAGAAAATTTACATTAAAAAGAGGAATATAAACTAGACTTTAAAAAATTCCTACATCAAATGGTTTAAGCTATTCTTTTTTTTTCCTTTTAGTGGCTAAAGGTCAGAGAATTTCAGAGGAATTTACTGATAAAGATGCATTTGTTAATGTGGGAAAATTGTGTTATTCTGCTTATTAGAGAAGAAATATTGCATAGAGGAGTTTAGTTTTGAATTTGATATGCAAAAGTTTTTCTATGTGTGTGAATCTGTAGTTCTTTCAGATGCACCAAATAAGGGTTAATGTTATCTCTAGCCCAGACGCTGTTTATTAGCACTAGTGTGCCGCTGAGTTCCAGCTCATATATCTGCTGAGTGAAAAGGATATTAAAGCACTAACCTAAGAGACTGAAGCAGTAAAATCCATTTCTGAAGAACATCATTCTGGCACACACTTTTATTCCAAAATAACAGAAGCAAAAAATTTCTGTGTAGTGTTGCAGCATGAATGTGCTGATTCTTCACTTGGGTAACCAGTTATCTCCCACCACTATCTCCACCGTATGTTGTCTGTTACATTTTGCAGCTCTAATTCTGCTGGTTTGCCACAGCTCCTTATCACAGCAGCCCTCTAATCATGCTGCAGAGATTCAGATCTCTACACATGCAGACAACACAGTGAATGGGCCAGCAGAGGGAAATTTGAGGAATGTTTGGTAAATTGATTCAAGAAAGCAGACATTTCTAGGAGACAGATTTCAGATCGATATTCAGGTCTGGTCTGTGGTAAGCAGTGTCCATATATCTGCTTGAGCTGGAGGATGAGAAAACATGTTCTGTGTGTGGCTTCAATTCTTACTGCTTTCACAAAGATTATGGATAGTCAGAACCTTAGAAGCTGACCAAAAATGTTTCTTACATAAAGGTATACACAATTTTATCAAATCCATGTTACCTAATAATCCTATGAATTGTCTGGGATATTATATAGATGGCCTAGGCTACAGAGGAACTGATTTTGACATTTCCTAGAAATCAAATGGAGGTATTTTATTGCTGTTGAGAGTCACTGGAGACTGCGTACTTGACACAGGATGATATTTCCTTGCAGGTAGTGAAGGAACAGAAGTTTGATACCAGTACTGCACACAGCAAACTCTGGTTCATCTAAGTGACCCCACTGGTACCATGCTGCTGCCAGCACTGGTCCATTGCTTCCTTCTGGGTCTCTGGTTTTGGAAGAGAGTGGGGGAAAGGGTTATTTGTCCACTGTTCTTTTAACAAAACCTAATAAAGCAGGCCCTGCCTCTCCAAGGTGAGACTTAGCAAAGAGTCTCTGCCTGTGGCGTGAAGGTTACTAATTAAAGACTTTGCCCAAGTAGCCAAGATGCCAGACAAGGTATTAGGAAAGGAAAGTGCTGCTGTGTTGAGCCACTCAGGCTGAGCAAGGAAGTTTCCCCTAGGAGGTGCAGAACAGGTTTGTGAGGCCGCACTGTGTCTGACCACACAGCAGTAGTACTAGAGCAGTATTCATTATTGGAAGGAAAAAAGATGATGCATTTTTCCAGCACAGTACATGGTTAGATGGGGCTGTGGCCTTTCACCCTGACATTCTCAGCAAAAGTTGCACTTTGTGTAAGTGATTCACAGGACATGCCAGCTTCGGTAGTTAGGAAACGTGTCTGTGCCCTCTGGCTTCATTAGAAACCAATAAGCAGAACAGTAAACAGACTACGAGTTTTTGGCATTTTGGGTAAGGTTGCTTTTAAAATGCTCTTCTGTATTTGAAAGGAGGACATGACTCACTTAGCAGAGTTACATTATAAATGCGGGCTTGAAAGTGCTCCATAATAGCGCTTTTCATTGCAGGCTCTTTGCTCACAGGCCTGGGAAGAGTACACCCTGCCACTCAGACCTGTTGTCCTTTTTCCCCTTGTTAAAGCAATGCTTTGATGCTGGCATGGAGACAGCTGCAAACTTAGTGGGCTAAACACCGGTTTTCTCTGATCAGTCTTTGCCAGGGTCTTTGCATATCAGCTTTCAAAACACCCACAGGAAAGACCCCAGGAACAAACACGAGTTATAAGTTACAGTGTTATTGTCACTTTAGAGCACAGTAATGAGTTTGTCAAGGATAGAGAGAAGTTTTTTTGTTCAGTAATCACATTAAAATACAATTTAAAATTTTTTAGAAGTCTATAGGATCAAAGTGAATCTTTGAATCAGACTCTTTTGGTGGCCGGTTTCTGACCCAGTCCAGTTTTTAGTTCCTGTTTATGTTCCTGTGTTGCTGCAGACTGCAAACTCCTCTGGCTTTCCATGTGGAGGAATGAGACTCATCTCCACTTTGCTCCACCACTATATTTAAAGGCTTAGATTTAGAGAGCTGAAAACTTGAAGTAACCCCTAAATGACACTCAGAGGTCTTCATACTAGCAGTGGCATTTTTTTCTGCTCTACAAACCTGTCCTTTATAATTGTCTTTGAACTGTCAGATGATTTCATTGATGTTATCTCATTAGGAAAATGTTTCTGAAAATTACCTTCAATGACAACACTAGAGATTGTGGTGGAAAGCAATTGTAGAAACAACCACAAAGGAAGATCAATATTACCGTGTATTTGAGGTGAAGATTGCTAAGATCTGGAATTGAAACACATGCTATTTACTGAAAATCAATAGTTATACTAGAGGTACACAAAGAACAGAGCCAAGTAAGTTTTCCTTATCTAAGGTAAATCCAATACAATTAGCAAATTTAAATTTGCATATTTCATTTAAATGACCAAATACTGAATAGAAGCAACAAATAATTTCAAGAAAAGCACACAAATATATGTGTGTAAATGTAACTGTAGAACCTAATGAGATAAACAAAAAAGCACTAATCATAAATTATTAGCAATATGTCAACATTATGAATTAATTTTTAATAACATGGGCAAGGTTTCCTGAGCAAAATTTCTTACATAAGATTTGTATTCCCAAAGCATGGTAATTTCTGACCAGATGCTCAGTGTTATTGATGATGATATGAATAACTAGTAAGCCCTTTGGGGGGATATGGGAATAATACATTTAGGAAGAAAGGAATGATTTACAGTGTGCTTGAATATGAAATTTTGGATGATTTAACTTCAACTCTGCTCTTAAGAGGTTTTCTCTTCACCTCAGCTAAAGGTTTTGTTAAAGGTTCAGCTATCATCAAACTTGTGTAACTATTCCAACCGAGATTCAATACTGAAAGGAAAGAATTAATGTAATTTCTGGTGTTCTTTTGCCTGTGTTTAGAACTGCTTTAATGATAAGCACAAAGCACTGCTGCATGGAGTGTTGTAGCAGTAAGACAATTAGGAAAATACTTGGGATGCAAATATTTTGAAAAGTGTATCTCATCTTGTTCTGCTTACCTTGGAGATCCATATTATGGACATGTTTGATTTAATTTTAACAATAGTTCAACCAAGGACTTGAAAAATTTCAGTACCAGAGACCACACTTATGAATTTTCTGCTTAAATAACCACGTTATTTTAAAGCGCATATTATAGATGTATTGATGTCTTTCCTTGTCTATTTGGCTGCAGAATAAAATTCTTTCTATGAGTCCAGATCAAAAATCAGAGATGGCTTAAAAATCATCTAGTTCCAAGCCCCCTGCATGGATAAGGACGCCATCCACTAAATCAGGTCTGCAGGTCTTTGAGGCATATTGCAAGACAGCTTGAGCAATTGTAGAATATGGAACCTGGGGAAGAGTTGTACAAATGCAGAATGCTTTAGAAAGTGTCTGAAGGAACTGTTGTGAGAGGGTCTGAATTAACCTAGTACTTGTAGAATTATCTTCCCTTTGGTTCCTTTTCCCTATGCCTGATCCAGTTTTAAATACAAATAAAGTATTCTTAATTTTTAAATTATTCTCTTACAACATGTCAGTAAGTGCTACAATGACTTGTTTTAAGGCATCTGTAGTATATTAAAAATCTAAATAAAAGTGACAAACTGGGCTCATATAAACATATCATCTTTACTAACTGTCTACGTGAAACTGATTAAAAATCCCAGAATCTCAAATGTGGTTTTGTATCTTGAATAAAACCTTGGAATGAGAACACCATAAGTAATTTCAAAGTTAGGCACAAAAACATAATGTGTCTAGGAGATGTACAGTTCTGTTAGCTCTTTGTTTTACTGAATTGTCTATTTTTACTGTTGTATTTTGGTATAGTGGATATGAACCTTCAGAAAATATCTACAGCCAAATGTCCTTTTATATTAAAAATTCCCCACATTCAATATTTCAATTAGCTTAATTGTTATTTCTCATTAAGCTGAAATAACATGAACCTCTCTTTTTCTATATATATTCAAGGAGTGAATTGCAAATTTTGAGAAACAAAATATATAAGATATTGAAGGCGGAAGCATGTTATAATGAAGAAGGTATTAAAAAGTGTATAATTAATTCATACAATGTAGTTGAAAACTCAGGTCTCCAGTGTTAGATTCTTGTTTGCCCTTGGTTTTCTAGCGCTGTTTTGGTTGCAAGGATTGAAATACAGCCTGGTGGAAATCAAAACCAGAATTTATTTAAGATTCCAATGAAAATTCTATTGGTACAGTTAAATAAGAACATGGTCTGAAATGCTGTTTGAAAACAAATACTACTGGATAAAATGTCTCTGCCTTCTATGGAGAAAGGTTGCTCAATTAGGTTATGTGTTGTGTAAGACCAAGTGTGTTGAGAAGTTCAGAAAAGAGTAATTGATTCCAGCTGAGATTCATTCTGAGCTTCTGGCTTGCCTTGAGTGGTGATCTCAAAGTGAAACTCAAAGGTCTCATACCATTGTGAAGCCAAAACATGAAAACTGTTTACTCAGACCTAGAAGAGCTGAAACTGCTTATTCTTGTACAGCTGTTTCACCCATTTTTCTGGGTTAGTGACTTTGCTCATTGACAAACAAAAATGGAAACTGAATCTGCTTGGGCACTCTGTTTTCTCAACTGTCCCCTATGATGTCTCTCTATTGATTTGTTTGTTTTCCTCAGATTTTGAGCAAACAACATGTGCAGAAATCAGGCAGGGAAAAGGACAATGTGTGGGGCAGGGTACTGGGTCAGCTGGGTCCTGGCCTGTTGTTGAGTGCACTAGGAACAGCGTGCTGCACTCTGGCACCACTCCCACCTGGCACTGGGGTTGCTAAGCAGAGCGATGAAAGTCACTCCAGTTTGTCCCTGACCAAGTGAAAGGTTTTGATATTTAGTGTGTCACCTGCCAGTAGACTATTGGTTTTGTCAACAGCTGGTGAAAGGGAAACACAGACCGTCTAAACCCATTTCCTGCTAAGCAAAGGGAAAGCAGCTTATGGCTGACTATTTTCAAGGGTGGTCAGGTAGGTACTCACACACTGCTATTTTGGACATTAAAAAGCTCCGCAGTGTTCTGCTGTTTCATTTAGCCTTGCTGTTAACAAATTTTATTGGGCTCTCTTGCTCAGTCCATGTTTACTGGAGGCATGAACTCTGCCTTATGAACTTGTCCTTAAAGCCCTCCAAAAGGCAGTGTGGGCAGGGAGCACTGAAACTGGAGATTTCTACATCACTAGAGACTGACTTTAGCTTCAATATGTATCAACTCTTGTCTTGCTGCTTGTCTGTCAGCAACACATTGCAGCTTTTGACAGGAATCAATAAAACAATGAACACTGTGCTGGAGGCACTGAGCACTAGCTAACACGTTTGTTGGGGAAATCGGTTTCACATCTAGAGAGTTATATATGAGGCAGCAAACTCCTTTGCAGACTGAAAAATAATTTTATTGTGAGGGAACCACATGAAAATCAAGTGAATGGCAACTTGTGCTCATTAATGCACTTGCAGTGGTTGTAATAACAGTAATGATTATTAGTCTTGACCTAGAAAAATGGCAGCTTACATAACTGCTTTTCTTGTTTTGTGAAGTTATCAAATTATTGCTAAAAATTGTTGTCTACTGCTACTGCAAATATGTCTTGTTTCACTTGAGAAAATGTTGCATTTTACTGGAAGAGTAGTACTGTAATACATGTCTTTATTCATAGTTTTCATCTAAATAATGCCCATAGCCCATTATAAAGCTAAAATGATATGAAAAATGTAAGGCTGATCCAACCGCACAAGAGACACAGATGTTTTTGAGGTTAAACCCCGTAAACAGCTTAGAAATTTCTAACATTTTGCAGCAGGAAAATTCATTCCACATTAAGCTATCATGAGAAATGCCAAAATTCATCACTGAATGGTGACAATTTGCTAATTAGTATAGACATGATTAAAAGAAAATAATCTTCTTTCTATTTGATTCCTCTAATGTTGAAGAATGTATGAAGCAGAAACACCTATGACCAGCAAAACTAGGCTCTCTGAGGAAGTGCTTAGGTGGTCATACCTTCCAAAGGCATCATATTTCGATAAGGAAAGGTCAGAAACAGCAAGACATCATTGAGATTACGTGTTAAACTGATCTGTAAAAATATTTTGTTGCTGCTTAGGCATGAACACCGTTCTGTAAACAAAAGTTGCCTCAACTCTTGACAGCAAGGTGGTATTAGGGGTCCAGACTGAGCTGGCGGCAACCCTCTGACTGAGGAGATGTCTCAGTGCTGGCTGGGCAGGGAGCTTGGCTAATACACATCTCCTTACCTGCAGAGTAGCCCTATGTGTGCCATGGTAAGGTATTGCTCTTCCATAGCCTTGTGTGTTCATGTCTTGTAGCATTCGCCACACTCTCTTGGTGACCTGTCAGTTTTAGGAGAGTTTTCCTGGCACACAGGTAAACTGTAGGAGAAGATAGTGAGAAATAACCCCAAATTCCCAACCATCCATTAAGCCTTAAACAAAACAAAACAAAATCCTTTGAAATTGTCTGCCAAGATTCTGTGGACAGTGGCATTATTTGCACACAGGTTTTTTGCTATTGGCCCAGATGAATAGTAATTACCTGGCTTTATGGTGATATTTTTGGGGGGGGGGGGGGGGGTGTTGGCTTTTTTTTTGTTTTTTGGGTTTTTTTGGTTTTTTGGTGAATGAAAACACTTCTGGAGCTTAGTACCAGTCTTAAACTATCCAAAATAACCATGCAACTGTCATTACAGTGATGGTGTGTTTTTACAGGTGTTTTTACAGTGCACAAAGATATTTTGCAAGCAGGATATACATTGTTAAAGATTATTAATTAAATATTTATTTGGCAATCAGTCAAGGTGAGAAGTTAGCCTGTGTTGCCCTTTGGAACTGTCTGGTCTTTGCTGAGCTGCCATCTGCCAGTGCTCTGCTTTCTTTCCTTGGGGTTTTGTGTTGGTTTACTATTTTTCCTCTCACATGCTTGGGTCGTTAACTCTTACCAATTATTATTCAACATTTATATCACTGTCTTTGTTTTCACCTTAGGTTTGTTGGGGTTTTTTTTAAGCTTTAGCTCATGTACTTTTTAAAACCTTAACAACAGTTTTACTAGCAAAATTAAACTGAAGTCATACAGCCTGGCTCCATCAAGCTGTACTTGGGATAATAGATGGCTGAACCCTGGGGCCACAAGTTTCAGCTGCAGCAAGCTCTGTGTGGGTTTTACAGAGTTGCCTGCGCAGCAATAGCTGATGATTAATTTTATAGTCTTCTTTATGATTTAATGCTTCTCCTGAAAATGATGCTTATTGGAACATCTCTATTTTTTGATCCGTTTAGATCTATAGCCCAGAGTTATCCTTTGAGTCTGGTATGCTCAGCAGTGGTAATACACTTTCAGAATGAAGATGTTCTATAGCTTTTAGCTTTACAGTGTGCCATATCAAAAAAACACCATAAAGAAAGAAGAGTGTTGTTTGTTCTGCTGAAGATAACCTTCCTGTTCTGCTGAAGATGATTTTCCCTCTTCAGAAGGTGATCCTGAGTTAGAGTTGGCTGAAACTAGGACAGGACCCAGCTTGAGGGGAAGTATGGAGCAGACAGGGACAGGCTTCTCTTGGAAGTACAGAATGAAAGGACAAAATGCCATAGCAGAAAGCTGTAGGAAGGCAAATTTTTCCTAGACATACAGAAAAAAAAATGTGAACACCATTTAGAGAGACAGAGATTTAAAGTATTGTAATAGGTTACAAAAAGAGACTTCAGAATTTTCCTCCTCAGAGCTTTTCCAAATGTCACTGTATAAGACCCCAAGGAAACCAACTGAGTACCTGATTTATTTCAGCTTTGAGTAAGAAGTTGGAAGAGAGTTCTCCATAGTTCCCTTTCAAATTAAATTTTTCCTGTGATTCTCTGCTGATACATTACATATCTTACCTCAGGGTCTTCTCATTTTGTGTCCCTCACTGAGCTGTTGAGCAGGAACTTAAAGGACAGTATGTAATTCATAATTCTTCACCAAATTGAGAAGGGCAAGAAATAATCCAAAATGAAACTACTCCTTCAGACTGTCAGATTTCAAAGAGGTAGACTGATTCCAGCTTTTGCATCTTGCAGTCTTATTCAAGCAACTCACATATCCATGCATATTCAAGTTCTTATAAATTAATACCGGCAATGTAGAGCTTGCTTATCTAATTAAAGTTTCATTCCACTCTCATAAATTGCCTTATTTTTTAAAGCCATCTGTGCTACAGAAACACAGATGCTAAATGACTGAAAAAAATTTTTGTCCTAACTTCGATTTAAACCTTTAAACTTCAAAATATCTTCCTCAACCAGCACTTGACCATCCCAACTCTATCACTCCCCTTGTAAAGCTGGGCATGTCTCAGAAGATTCTCAGGACATGATTTGAAAAAAATGTTCTCCCTGCACACGTTCACTGATGTGTTTTGCTATACCCATGTAGATTAAATTTATTTTTTTCAGTCTACTAGACAGGCATTTTGTGGTACAGATTTGAGTTGACAGGCCCATTTTACTGATTGGACATGTCTCAATCTGGAGTGAGGCAAATGCACGGGGGTTCCAGGAAAGATGTTAAATTGTATGGAGGGCTACTGGTTGTGCTTGAGCACTGTGTTCCTGCCTGGCTTTCCACTGTCTTTAGAAGAGACTGATGTCCTTGTCTGATCCTTTTCTAATTGCTGCCTCAACTGTTGTTAAAACTAAGAAATTAATATTCATATGTTGGCATTCCAAAGAGGGCAGAATTATGACAACATTATTTTTTTCCTATTGTACATGAGCAACTTGAATATAAGAACTATTACATTTTGAAATAATACGATCTTTATGTTGCCAAAGATATTGAGTTTATAATCTTCATTACTTTTAATATCATCCTGTTTTCTATTTAGTATACTCAGCCTTATTTGCAGGTATGATTTTAGTGTGTGTTTTGAGAACAAACGGCTCTGTTACATGAATACAAGGGTAACACATTGTAGACTCTGTGTTTTGCACCAATTACCAACAGTATGTTGCTCTAAAATGGCACAATTCTGAAATTGTACTGTTCTGATAATTGCACATTGATTCTCTGGAAGTCCATGCTTTTCACATGACAATAAGGTTTCAGCTGTTGCAATGGTTTCTATTTGATGTTCTAAAGTCTGGGGAAAATTAACATTGACTTAACTGGACTTTGTATTATATTCTGTTGGAGGCATGTCACCTAAATATAGAGATCTGGAATTAATTAGACACTGAAATGAATCAGCATAAGCTGAATTTCTAGTTTCTTCTTCTTGTTGATATGAGGAGAAATGAACCTCCAGAAGCAGATTCAGACTCCTGAATCTGTATCTGTGGGAAGAATTCATCACAATACCTGAACACGTTCTCCTTCTGTATAACAAACTGTGGATTTTTTTATCTGAACAAAATCTACGTTATCCTTTCATTTAGGCATCTGTATTAGTTTTAATCTTTAACAGTGTCACTTCAGAGAGAGAGGGAGATGAGTTTGCACCACTATAATGATTAAAAATTTGTCCAAAAGCTGATTTATTCACCTGTGGTGGTGTAAGTCCCAACAGACTGCCTGCTCATCCCTTCTCTGCACTGGATGGCAGACCCAGCCCGACATAAAGTATCAGCACACTTTACCTACTGATGAAAGGTAAAGGTTCTTTAAAAGTTCTTCTATAAGTTTAAATCCATAATAAGCATATTTTCAATGATTTTTGTAAATTTTCTAGGAGCTCACATATTGTACTCCAGTATCTAACTTCAATTCCTTCCTGAAAGTCCCCCTTGCATTTCTGTTTGATGTGGGCTGGTGTCTGTCCCCGGGAAGCAGCTGCCCTGTCTGCATTTACCTCCTCTACAATGTGTACAGAAGGCTCTGGATGTGCACAGTGATTTCATGTGTACAGCACCTACCCAGCAGCTGCCTGTGCTGAAGTCCTGACTACAGGACTATCTGGACCCAGCTCCTGGCACCACTGCAATTCTCCTGTGTGGCTGTGCATGAAGATATGAACAGGGCAGACTTGTGCATTAAAGCTTCATTCACAAGCCCTGTAGTTTGCACCTCAGTCTAGGAGTACACTGTGTGGAAAAGAGCAACCAAGGCCACACACGGACACAAACAAACAGAATCCAGAGCCCTAAGGCAGTAACGCTAAACTCAGAAACCAAGAAAGTAATCAGTGGAAAGCAAAACCCAGAGGAAGGAATTCATTATGAACAGCGGGGTCTGTAGGTTGCTGATATGTTATCTTTGCCAGCCAACCTGACTCACCAGCATGCTGAGTCTGTCTAAAAGGCAGCAGATACGTTCAACTTGCCTTGTGCCCACAATCAGTCTCTCCAAAAGCGTTCTCAGACAGCGTGAGAAAAGCGTGACCTGACTCATGCAGAGCATGGCTGCTCCCAGGAAACTTGAGTGCTCCAAAATCTTACCCTTGCCGGGAGCACTGCTATTGTCTCGGAGCTGAGGGGTGCCAGGAGGGGCTTCAGCAATCTAGTGAGCAGTTAATTAAAAGAAAACAAGTTACAATTTCATCTCGTTTGCTGAAGAAGGTGGTTGACTCTTTGTTACAGCGGGCTACCAGTGATTTGCTGCGCTGGGATGAAAGCCCATCCTCTTCAATCACTCCCCGGCAGAGCAAAATTACCAGTGTCAGGAAAACTCATTTTGTAGCATTAATCAGAATGGATTAAAATGGAACAATTTCTGAGCTGCCCTGCAAGAATAGCTGTGGGACATCAAAGGGGGCCTGTGATCCACAAAACCAGAAGGCTCTGTCCTCTGCTTTGAGATATTGTAGTGAGCCAAACATTTATTGGAATGACGTGCTAACTGCATTGTGTTTAAGAGCACTTTGGTGTTTGATAACTTGTGTCTTCTCTCCTCCATTGTAATATAATTGGGTAAGTAATCATGTGGTGTGTTCAGGTGCTTTTGTTGGAGGAGTTTGATGATCCATTAAAAAACTTAGACTCCTTTTTGATTTTAAGAGTTCAGTAATGATGGATAATGGACAACCACAGAGTCCACTCAATCCATTAGGAATAAATCCATTGCTACATATATTATAGCTGCGCGCAGTAATTTTAAACAAGAATGTTTCTCTGGCTACTTTGAAAAGTATTTTTCTTCTAAGGAAAGAAAAAGCAGATTGTGTGTAGAATTGTAGTATTTTATAAACCAGTAATTTTCTTGCCTTGAAAATCTGTTTCAGATAATGTATTTGAATTTGCTACATAGCAACATATTTGACAAGAGTAAAAAGGTTTTCTTACTAATCCAGAAATCTGGATTGCCTGTGGAACTTGGAAAAGGTAAAAATGCCTCACATATTTTTGTGCTTTAAGAAGAAGAATGTATGTGCAAGCTGCATATACAGTAGATACATGTGACATGATTTTCAGATGCAAAGTGAGACAAATATGTGTCTGTTCAGATTCTTTTCTACTTTAATATCCCACATCTATAGTCATGTATAGGTCATTGCTGAGTGGAAACCCCTAATTTTTACTTGGGAGACCCACAGAAACCCTAGACCCCCCAGCATGTCACTGTGGTCACTACCATATTGTCATTTAAACGGTCTCTTGCAGAGGTTCTTGGGACTGTAGTATATAGTTGTGTGAAAAATTCAGCTTGATGCTCAGTTTTAATCAAAAAGCCAACTAACCATCCAAATAAAACCCCCAATAAAATTCTAAGAATTGCTAAGAAAGGAGAAAATAACAAAATATTGCGATGCCATTGTATAAAAAAAATTTCCATGCTTATACTGTGCAGAGGTCTGCTCTTCCCAGCTCAACAATACACAGTGCCCTTGGAAAAAATCCAGAGGCAAGTCACAAGAATGATCAAAATTATGCAGTGGCTTCCATGCAAAGAGAAAATAAGCTAGGATTCTTTAGTCCACAAAAAACCCCAAGTGAACGAAGGGAAACTAAACCAGAAAACTGTAAACTAAAAAATGGCATGAAGAGGATGGATAGGAGTCTGTTGCTTATATAATAGGTTTGGAATAAAGGGGGGATTTGTCACCAAACACGAGTTTAAACTGTGTGGTAGCTCTGCCATAGGATGTTCCAGATATTTTAAGTTTACCAAAAAATTTTTAAAATTTCAAAGAAATCCATGAAGAGCTACTACTTATGAGGACAAAACTTCTGTCTGATGAAGCCTCTGAAGGCTGGAAACTGTTCTGATGAATTACCACCACGTGTTTGCTGGAGTTTTTGCAATTTTTGCTAAACAATCACTTTTGGCTAGAGTCAGTTGTTGAACGAAATAAAACTTCTTCTTGCCCCAGTACAGCTAGTCTTCCATAACCTGATGAACCTGAACCTTCCATTCCTCCATAAACTTGCAGTTTAAAACCACAGAATCCTCAGTATGGAAGACACATAGGGAAGGAGGGAATGGGACAGCACAACTAGGCGGGCATGGCATGAGAGTCGAAGTGCTGTCCCAGGAAATGCTATTGGGAAGGACCTGGAGCATCACCAGGTCTTCTGGCAAATTCACACTCATGTAAAAGTCAGTTTTTTTCACCTGTGAGAATCAGATATTTATGCCAGTATGGCTAAGACTGTGTAAGGTCTTCACTCATCTACATGAATGGCAGAAACTGACACAACTTTTAATTACTGAATTGCTATCTTAGTTTTTCTGATAAATAGAGCCCACTTAAAACTTCACTGGAAAACCTGCTTACTTCTTTGTTTTGCCATGACTCCATGATTGTAGCATTGCATGCAAAGACAGAATTTGACTCATGTAGTCTCATTTGTGAGGAAACGTGTAATCTATGCAGCACTTAAGAGACACAGGAGATGTGTTTTCAGTCTTTTACTCCAGAGACATATACCTTCAGTGTCAGAACTGCAGCTCTGTGATGATGTCTCACAAGGTTCCGAACAACACTGGAAAGTTGTTCGTGCACTCAAAAAGATTTCATGGTTTGTTTGGTTTTATTGTCTCTATCCAAGCAGGATCTGCACATAGTGTGAAGGAATATATCATGTGGGAGGCACGGAAAAGGATTGTAAACAGCCTTACATAGGGTAATTAGGAAGTTCTTTTTCTTTGAAGCAGGCCTGAACTTCCAGCTACACAAGCTTTGGAGACAAATTCAAGCACCAGCTTTCAAGAATGCCAAGCTACACATCTGTACTACTGGTTATTGCATTTAGAAATAGTCTCTATGTAGCCCTTGTCAGAGTCCCTGGAAGACTTTAATTTACATTGAAGCATTTTAGTACATCGGAAGTTAACTTAAGGTATGATTTTGTCACATTAATTCTCCCTGATCTGCACCCTTCCCTGTGAGTAGGGAGTGTGAGCAAGGTGGGCAGCAGATTTTGACCCTGAGGTTTTTAATCAAGCTGACCTAACTTCAGCACTAGAAGGTTCACATCCTCATGGGAAGCAATGGACCATTTCTTATCAAATGGGCTGTGCTGCATCACGAAACCTAAAAAATATTTCCATAGTGCCAAACAGGGTGGGTGAGTCAGATAATTTCTGGAATTGTTTCTCTGGAAAATTATTCACTACTTAGAGATTCACTTGTCTGAGGCATCCCATATGCATGTGGTATCCCTTTCAAATCATTGCTGAAAATCAGGCTGTAATATCGAGATGAACACTTGTCCTCTGTAACTGACTCTTTACAAACTATCTTTTTTCTATATCTTTACATCAGAATACAGAATCAGTGACCCAATATCTTCTTGTAGGAATGGCAGGAATAAGACAGTAGAGGCACTCCCAGCTTCATCTGGACCAGATTTATATCTAATCAAGTCCTATTTAGCTGTGAGCTATCACTTGATTACCGAAACCCCTTCTACTGTGATGTAGCGGCTCAGTTTATACAGAAAAAAGAACACTTCACTTTCCAGGGCATTCAGTCAGATCCTTCCTTTGAACATTCATGAATAGTTCAAGGAAAAAAAAATCAGTCTGTTTTTGTGGGACTGGAATCTCCATTTTATCCTCATGAAAAAAAAAAAAAAAAGCATTTTAATGGATATTTAATGGATATATTTTATTTCCCCTGTTCTGAGTCAGAATCATCCAAGGAAGCAGTGAGTCAGTAAGCCACAATGATTTTTGAAGAGAAGACTACCTCTTAAGAGGTATGACTTGTTACTGTAACCCTCCCCACAGAGGTGTATGGAAGGGAGGAATAGCACCCACTGACTTTGGGCAGTGCTAACTCCAAAATGTACATATACATTGCAGTGGCTGCTGGGACTGTAACTTGTACAAGTGGCTCTGACTCCAAAAAAGAGTGGTCTCAGTTGCTTGTGCTTGGGTTGCTATGTCAACAAAGTGCTCCAGCAGGAAGCTGCCTCCCTGCTTAGGGTGGGCTTTGTAGCCAGCACTGAACTCTGCAACAGCACGGTGCTCTGGATGCCGGGATCCAAGGTACTCTGCTTTAGGTGTGCTCCTGCCAGCCCTGGTGAAGCAGGGCAGAGTTCTGTACTGAGCCTGAATGAAAGGCCTTTGCTCCAAGAATGCTGTAGCAGGAGGCATTGAGAGCTGAGCAGACAAATGCCCTTTGGAGTTAATGCTTTTCTGACACTGTTACATGCTGCAGGGAATGGCATTCCTCCTCTATGTTGCATTTTTTGAAAGATAATCCATTTTATGATCCCAGAGGACAAACCCAGGGGATTGTCCATTAAATTGGAAATTCTCTCACTTGAAGATAATTTTAAGTATAGCAGGCATTGAAATTTTAGAAAGGACTCTTTGCTGAAGCCTGAAGCATACCTCTGAGTGAGGAGGGACATGCAAATGGCTCTGTAGCTCTCCGGAACAAGGAAAAAGAAGTTTATTTCTCTGCTGCAATGTTTGTGCATGTGTTGTGGAAATAATTTGGGCTGGAATTTGTGAAAGCACTTGGCTTCCTAAGGACACAGATTTAAGACTGCCATCCATGCAGAGTACCTTGAAGGCCAGTAGAAAGAAAGTGGCCCAGGCAGCTGTGCTGGTGAGAATGAGGATGAGGGGCTATAAGAGGATGCAGGAGAGCTCTACTAGCTTCTATCTCACTCATGTGTGTGCTGTCGGTTCACCATGGATTTGTGAAGATTCACCTGGATTAGCACTATTCTTCTAGCACAGAGGGGTCCCAGGGAGGAGAGGAAGAACAGAGAAAGGTAGCATGGATACTTTCCAGAACAGCCTACAGTCTCTCAACTCTCTGAAAGTTTCACAGCTGAGAGCCTGTCAGAAAGTTCAGTGCTTGTTGAAATGTCAGACATCCCACTAAGGTTTTCAGGAATCTGTAATGCATATATATATATAAAAGTACATATATATTATATATATACATTACATATATATGTGCATAAGTATATATAACCCTTTAATAACCCTTCATTATTTCAGAGTGGAGCCCACAATGTCTATATTATAGATTTTTCACCATTTTTAGAAGTACACAAAATACCCTTGCAACATCCTGCCAGCCTGTACCTGGGAAGCTGCTTGAACAGTCATCTTCCAAGTAGTGTTTATGAAAAAGTGAGGACTTAACTGGGATGTTTTCTATGGGCAAGTACAGAAAAAACATACTAAGGTCTATTGCCAGTGTTGAAAGGATGAAGTGCAGCTCAACAAAGGAGCTTGGTCAGTGCATGAACTTGTAAATAAATGATCAGTGTAGCTGTGGTGCCTTTTAATAAATAAACCACTTGAGTAGAAGAAAAATGACACTGAAGCACACTTAACCACAGCACTTTCAGGAACACTGCATGCCTCCTTCAGAAGTAATTTATCAACTTCTTGATTCTGATATTTATCCACATAAAAGAGCAGTAAATACTTTGAACTCCTCAAATCCAAAAAGATGTTTCTGTATTTGCCATGTGCTAGCCCAGGCTTTTGGTGCATGTTAGTTACGCCGGTTCCAACAAGCTGAGGTACTGAAGAGGGCAGTTCTTGTTTACTTCCCTGGAAACAGAAATTGTGTTTAAAAAAGCCCTGGCACTTGAGTGTATGGCTCCTAATTTTAACCCACAAGCAAACCACTCCATAACTGCTTGGATGACAAACCGAGAGGAAATGCAGCACGTGACAACCTGGTACATCTGCCTCAACAAGTGTTTTGTCCAATTTTCTAGAAATTATGGCTCCAATGGCATAAGAGCTTCCCACAGCTCTTGGGATACAGACAAGCAGAGATGAGGAGCTCCGTGAGTTCACTTCCCTGGTGCGTGGGTTTTGATGTCTTCTCCTACCTCGCTCACCATCAGGGATTTGGACCAGACTGATCTGCCACTGAGCAAACTGGCTTCTTTGCACCAGAGCTCCTGTCTGGGATTTCAAAATCTTCCTGTCTGGGGCTTTACCTGAAGCAAATATAAATCTTTTCAGGTTTTTTTCAAAATGCATTTTTCATGAGAAAAATCTTAATAATATGCCTCTGTTATTGTGGGCAGGATTCCAGGCTTCAACCTGGATGCGGCTGGAGGCAGGAGCAACAGGGGCTCCCTTACACTGGGGCCAGCACACACTGATGCAGAGCACAGCACGAGGGAACCTGTGCTGCTGTAGATCCTCTTGTAGGAGAAAATGAACAAAACTGAGGCAATGTGTGTTTCTGCACGCACAACCGCGCACCCATCCCTATCTAGGTGGGAAAGTAGCTCATTTCTTTAGAGGGTTCAAGGAGACACTTGAAAAGGACAAGAAAGTATAATTTAATGCAGTGATCCTTGCTTCCTCTGTAACCTGAATATTTTAGAGGAGAGATTTCAAGTGGGCACACTCACATTTCTCATTTCTGTTGTAAAATGAAATGCAGAAACAACAGGATGCGTAATTTTTTTACTTAAATTATTCCTCTGATAGAAAGGATCAGCCCTCATAGTCTAAAAAGTATAGTACAGGACATTTGGCTTGTTTTAATAATAAAAAAATAAAGATTTCTCCAATAACTTATAATTACAGGAATTTACAGAGCCAATCTTAGAAACAGACAAAGGTTGTGTGATTGATATTGTTGACTAAAGATAATGCTATTTGCAGAAGTATCTGTATTGAACAAATCCAGACAAATTATTGATGAGAAAAAAATTTGACAAATGTTTTCCCCTTACTGTTGAATTGCCTGTGAATTTATTATATTTATTCTTAATTTAAAATTTATTTACTTACTGATTTCTGAAGATAACCTTTCTTCTTATGCTTTTTTACTCAGAAGAATTAATTGAATCAGTGGCTCCCAGACTTCTGAGTGAGCCTCCCACCCACAGTCTCATCTTCTTCCCTGCCCCCTCCATTCCCAGCAGTTCTGTAAGTCTAGGAGATGAAAGCGGGGGAGGTTTGTGCCATAAACAATCTGGCAGCAGTTCTTTTTGCTGTCTTGTGTCACTCTCTGCCCCTCTGCGATTACCTGGGATCCAGAAGGGAGTCTGACAGCAGTACTGGGGCCTCTGTGCCTCCCATCCTCGGGTGCAGGGGGAGGCAGTGCATGGCTCAGGCTCCCTGCTTCCCTGTTCCTGGACCCAGCTTTGACCTGTGCTCCATGGTGAGGATCCGATGTGCCTGTGCATGGAGGGACTGAAGGAATATGGGCTGTATTCTGGTTTAGAGCGCTATAAAGTACCCACCTCTCTCCCGCTGATGCTGTATGACCAGTGTTAACAGGGCTGAACTGAGGGGAGAACACAGCACGTGCATGATATTTGCCACTCAGGTGTATTTCGTTCTCTTTCTGAATTTCTGATCATAACTCTTAAAATCTGGCTTCCCATAACGCACAGTCTGATATGTATGCTCTGCACAAATCCATAATATTCACTTCAATATAATTGTTTGCACTGATTCCATGGCTACATATGTAGCTAAGTTTGGGACCTAGAAATTTGAATTGATTTTGTCTGTGACTGGTAGGGATGTAATTTCTTCTTCCTGAAAGTTAGGTACTCATTTTAAAATGAGTGTAGTGCTTCCTTGCTTCTTCCCTTTGCCCGGCACGTCTCCTTGGCTTATAAAGTTTTTGTGGTTTGGGGATTGTCTCTTACTTTCTGTCTGCTTACTAACACCGAGCCAAATCAGAATAGGAATTTCTAAAGGTAACCATAGTACAAGTGTTAGAGCAGTGGTCACAGCAATTGCTACAAGAGCTGTAGAAACAGAACATAACATGAAAACATAGCTCTAACCTGTTTATGTGTAAGTAAAAATTGCTCCATAGCTTTTTGCAGGGTTTGTACAAGTTGAACTCAGATATTACATTTCAAGTAGACTATGGAGTTAATCAGGTAGTAGTTGGGGATGGTACTTACACTGTATTAATAAATTATGCTGTTAGGTGGTTATATAGAAAAGGATTATCAACCTCATGAATTTTATCCAGTGTGATTGATTGCCTGACAGTTTAATGTGAAGTCCCTGATTAGTCAGCCTACCAGATGTTTTTTCTCTCCTCTTACATTTCTATTTAGATATGCTTTATCTGTTTCTTTTTATGATTTTTTTCCATTCATATTTTCTTCAGCAAAGTATTCTTTCCTCCTTCCAACCCCTTTTAGTTAATTCTGAAGTTTAAATGACAAATAAAAAATGCTAGATTTGAAAACTCTGTTAAACTGCAAGAGTGCTGACATAAACCAAAGTGCACAGTCTTCCCCACACTGTGTGGCACTGGAAGATAACTGCTAATAATCGACCATCTGTTTATAAGATGCACATAGGTCATAATTCTAAAAACTTTCATGGCATGATATGAGTTTATTTGCCTAGGTAATTTCAGTGAAGTAAATGGACCTCAGAGTAAACTCACACACAGGCTGTGTCTGTTTTAGACTTAAGCAGGGAAAAGCCGTGGGCTTACACACAGGGTCCCAGTCTGTTAGGATGTTCTCCAGTGTGGGTCAGGGGCAGACCAGCCAGCACTTGCTCTACACCCTGGCAGTGTGGACGGAGCTCCTCGTGGGAAGGCAGGAAAGCTTAATATAGTATTAAAATAAAATAAAAAGTATATTTCTGTCCCTCCCTGGGCTGCGTGCCAGAGGAGAGGAGGTCTCCGGGGCAACCGGGCTGGCACTCTGGGGCTCTTCTCCCTGGGAGGGTGGCTCTCCCCGGCTGGCTCTGTGGGAGGCTCTCAACCTCAGGTCCGTCTGCCTGCTAGCTGGTGGTATCGGCGCAGGGAACAAAAGAGTGAGAGAGCTGTCTCCGGTGGCAGGGTTTATTGAAGGTCGGGCTCGGGTCGGCGGGACGAGAACACCAATGCAGGGGATCCACTCGAGAGACCCCGAGGTTCCCGGGACACGCGGTTTTAAGGGGAACAGACAACCAACGAGAACACAGCAAGGGGGCGGCAACAGAACATAAGTAACGAATCATTACAACTCAAGGGTGGAACCAAAGACTACAGACACAGGTGGAACCAATTATAACTTAGAGAACATAGAACTTTCTGGAACTGGGGGAGGAGAGGGGAGGGTCGCCACGCCCAGTACCACCCCCCGGCCCTGACGGGCAGGGAAAGTGCCAGAAGAAGGGGCAGGGCAGAGGGGATTGTCACCCGTGGGACCAACCCTAGAGGTGTGTTCACACCGTGGACTCCTGCCCCCCGAGGCTGTCAGTATCTGGGTCGGCCCGGGAAGGGACGGGACTTCGGGGGCGTACCCCAACATCTTAATAGTGTGGATATGGTCAAACCATGCCCTTTGCCTTCACGGCAAGAGACCAAACTCTGCCACTTCGCTGTACTCAAAAAAATATATCCTTAGAGGCCGCTGCTGTATAAAAGGAAGCTGCAAAAGCCAGAAGATCCATGAAGTTCTGTGTCCATATTTAGGTCAAATGTCTGCGACAGTATTCATAACTCTGCCTGTCTTGAGTAGTTGAAATTATGCTCTACTTAGGTGCTTTTTTCAAATGTGATTTTATTTTTTTCTGAGCTTTCTGGAGCTTTTTGAAACTGTCTTGCCCTTTGTCCTCATCCCTTCCTGCACATGGGCTTCATGAAGCCCAGAAGCCCCAGCTAGCTCCCTGAGTGTGGTTTCCCCTACTGATTTTCCAACTCAGATATAGAGAGAAATCAGACAGCTTGGTACAGTGCAAAATTTCAGATACATTTTGTGATGCAAAGCAGTTGGGCTGAGCTGTGGGGATTAGGTTAGCAGTGGTGATTCTGACCCACTTCTCAGGCGAAGAATGGAAAAATTGTTCTCTTTGCTAAAACTACTTATGAACTAAAGTCTGTTTACAGAGAACGGACCTCTTCTTGCTCTATTCCACCTTTCCTGAAAATGTCGTATAGAGTCATATTCATTAATGCTCTTCAATAAATACAAAAAATTAAATAAATGTTCTTATTACAGGAATAGGTACACTTGTAGAGTCACAGGTCTTATTCATTACATGCCTGCAACACGTTAAATCCTTACAGTTTGGAAAATCCAGCACTTATGTCAGATACTGAAAAAATACCATTAAGATTAGGGGTTTTCTATAAAGTACATGCGAAATAAAGCTGTAAAAAAGACACTTGTAGAAGTAGAGCCTAGAATTGTTCCTCTGAGTTAATAAAGAAGAAAGTTAGGTTCTTGAGAGCAGTGAAAGTCCTGGCTCAATATTTTAGCATCTGAATTGCTTAGTGTTTGAAATATATTTATATATCTGCAATGCCGGTTGTGTTTGTTGCCAAAGAGCCTCAAAAGCAGATTTGATACATGCTTTGGAATGAGCCTGTAGCCCCAGAGGAAGTAGGGTCATTTCCAGGTACTTTGGAAGATCTCTAATAGCTGCTCTGGCTGCATAAAATTAGGAAGAATCTGAACCTTTTTTAATTACTTCTCTGCAGAAAGAGCAGGCCATCAGCCTTGTTATAATCCTCTTCCTTAGGGAATGAGCTTACTGCTCTGTTAAAAGGCCAATATAGGGAGAAATATTGTGAGGGAGTCAGATACTCTCGCACAATTATTAATGTGATGAGCTGGGAAACAAGCTGTGACACTAAGAAAGATGCTGCTCTGAAGCGAATTGGAATCCCAGCCCATGAAGAGTCAATGCTAGGGTCTAAGGCAATTTTTACTGATGTTGTTTGCTTTTATTTTTTAGTGCTTTCATAAAATTCAGCACTATCCTATTTTCTTTATTCCTTTTCTCAAAGTAACATCAAATCACTTCGATAAAGTAATGAAGAAGATTTGCTTGTAATAGTGTGTTGATAGTAGCCTGTCAGATTTACTGTGGTACATTTCCAGCCATGCATGTAAAATAGACACCAAAAGGCAATAATAAAATAAAATTGTACGAAGAAATTCTAAAGGAGCTAGCAAAGTTTTGTAGGTCAGTGTTGTTCCCTTTTGGTATCAACAGGCAGGCGTGCGGGAGTCTTCTTAGTAAAAAGGTTACGGAACTACGGCTGCATGAATATTTAAGAACAGAGTTAAAAGAAGGGATAAATAGATACTGCAATTGACAAGATATTTTTAGGAACTGGTAATATGGAGGAAGAGATGGTAATTTAGCATAGTATATCATAGGATAAAAATAACAATGATTTGAAATAAATTATTTGATGCTAAGAAGAATGTCTTAACTATAATTTTGTTCTATTTTTTTATAATTTTCAGTGCTTCCTACAGAAAGGATAGAATTTGCATATCTCATAGTCATGTCTTTGATATCACTGACATGTTTCATATATGGTTTTTTTCCCATTCATCCTCTCCCCTGATAATCAGTCAGTGGTGGCAAAAACACTGTCATTGCTATTTTTCAATGGAATTGCCACACAAAATCCAACAGAGGAAATTCAGCTTGTTTCAGGAAACTCCATATTGTTTGGAAGCTCAGAACTTTGTTGGGGGTTTTTTTATCAGAAGACAAGTTCTTTAATGCCTGAACTGTTAACACATACCCAGATTGCAAATCATGAATATACCAATGCAAATCATGCACATCACACGCAGTTTCATAGTTCAGACAGTCCTAAAGAACCAAACACATAAATTTCAGACTGAAGAACAGTTAATTTACTCCATATTTAATCCAGAATTCAAAAGTTCTTTTATAATGCACTGAAAACAACAGTGAAATGAGAGGAACATTTTCAAGAACAGTATATGTTAATGTCTACCCCAGGAAAACACAATTCCAGGTTACCAAATTTGAATGACACCCAATTTTCATCCAAAAATTATTTATTGATCTGATTCTTATGCCACCTTCAGCTAAAAGACTCAAAAAACCTGCAGCACTATTTGCAACGAATTCCATGTATTTTTAATGTATATTTGAAGCCATAAGATTAGGTGGCCATATAACCTAAAATTCTCTTTCTCTGAAAACAAAACCAAAACCAACCAACCAATCAACCAATACAACCCTACCAAAAATCATTAAAATTCTGTCAGAATGTAAGGCAAATCTGATCTCCTAAAACGTGTGGTTTCAAGATCTTACTCCATCAAAAGATGCCAATCACTCTCCCAAAGGCAGCCTTGCCTGAGAAGGTTCACAAGCATTCAGAGGAAACACTCACTAGTGATGGGATTGGATTCCTCATCAAGGCACTTTTTTCCCCTCTCTCACACATATAAAGCCCATTTTAACCCACTGAATCTTTGAAATACTGTGGAAAAAAGTTTGTAGTGTCAATATTACAAGATGACCCTGTGTTACCAATTCCTGGCTGACACAGTGTAAGGCAGTGAACAAACCAATTACATTTGCTGTCATACTCCCCCTAAAGCAAATGAAACTCGTATCCTGGAGGTCCCACCCTCCTTACTTTCCAGAGCATTCCTGGAGAGTATTTACTGTGGGCCTTGTGGGTCTTGCTGACAGTGACACAGCAGGAGGAGCAAGCACAGTGGGTGGGTGGAGTCTCTGGAGAAAAGCTGGCGCAAGAAGACGCTATTGTGAAGCAGCTCCTCAGTCTGTCTCAAAGCTAAACCTAGATAGTCAAGGATCATTCATAATAGAAACACAAAATTTCTTTCCCTTTCCATGACGAAGTTTGACTTTTCATGCAATTGGTATGTTTGAATTGCAGTCTTCAAGAGTTTGAAGAGCAGGAGAGAATCCGCATATAAATTTTCCACAGGGATACCTAGATTGTAAAGAAATACTTAAGCAATGCTGCATCAAAATAACATGTTTAATTTTGATTCAAGAGCTGGAAAAGTACGTCCTCCATCACTACAAAAATAACTCAAAATTTGGTAAGCTATCTTCTATTCACCTGAGACTGTTTCCTTATTAAATATTCCAGATATTACAAGAGGTTCACTGGCAGTTTCATTACTGGTGTGTACTAAGGCAGGTCAGGAAACAGAGTGTGCACAAAGACAATTACTAAAAGGGTACATGGTCCACTTCAGGTTTTCACCATTGCTAGTGCTGTTGAGGATACACTGGGAAATTGGTATCTTAGCAGCACATAAAAAGGTAGATAAATTCACACGTTTTGTTTCCCGGGCTGTGAAAAATGGACAAAATTTCTGTTGCCCAAGTAAAAGTGATAAACTCTGTTCACCTTCAACTGCACAATTGCTTTCGGCAGAAACTCTGGAAAGTTTTAATGGAAAAAAGCTAGCATAGTTGCGAGATCAAGAGGTGAATGTCTATCTGCTCTTTCTGCAGATAACTGAAAACATGTCCCCAAGATGACAGACTTGTCTTGAGTATTGTTATTACAGGTTGCTTAAGTGGAAAAGTAAAATAATGGCCATTAACATACATTGACTGTATATTGTAGAGAAACAAACTCCACATTTTGGGTTCCTGCCTCTTTCAAGTAATATTCCACAAATGTGAGGCAATAAATTTCACCAGGAAGTGAACTCCGTTATAATCTTAGGATACAGTTAATCTTTTTTTACCAAGTAAATTTCTATGGAAAAAACCACAGATATTGAAAATGTTAAAAAATAAGAGAAAACAAGATTTTAGAAAGCAAACTACATGAAAGAAAATTAGTTTTAATGTAGTTAGATAATTTAGTCCATTTTAATGACTCATAAAATCAGAAGAATTTTTTCCATTTTGAAACAGGGATGAAAGGCCATTTGAGGGCTTGCAGGTGATGATCCTTATCTCACCTGCTATTGTACTCATAAGCAACTTCTTCATTGCTCCAGCTGGGGCACTTAAATATGATTATGGTACAGGCGAGAGTGTCTTTCTGCATATTACAGCAACGGTGCAAGAAAATACAAGTATCTCACTTTCACTCAAAAATTGTCAGACTATCTGAGCTCTGGGAGTGTTGTTTTGGGCCTTGCTTTACACTCGTTTACATTGAAGGCTTCATACAGCAGCAAGATACAGTTCAATCATTAATCATGTGCATTTTAATAATTCTAATTTTTTAATTTGCATATATGGATAGTAATCAACAATAGAAAAAGATCAGGAGTGTAAATGGTGATTGAGATATGTCATGGGAGAGTATTCAGCAATTAAGCTGTGCTTCTTTATGCAGTCATATTTTGGAGGGACCAGACAAACTCTTTGAACCCTGCCTGTTGCTAATAGACACCCTGGTGAGATATTTTGCTCTCAAAGCCCAGAACTTCTGTTTTTTTTCTCAGTGCTTTTATGCCATTAAAGTTCTTGCCCTTGACAGTTCTTGAGTGAACATAATCCAAGGCACACCACACTTTCTGACAGCCCTTTTTAACAGGCATTCCAATGCATTTTTCATACTTCATCTTTCATGCAGCCTTAACTACCTTCCCTTGAAAGAGAAATGATACAGCTCACCTAAAGCATTTCTAAGTTTACACGTCTTGGTTTAAGTTCTCACTTTTTTAGATTAACAGTCAATTTCTAAGGAGATAATCGAGTTCTAGCTATGTAAGCTTTGTGTTACTTTTTAGGAGGTTTGATTGGGGTTTTTAGGAGTTTTGCAGTTACACAACTTTCTGATATTTTTAGGAGTTTTGTTTTTACTGCTGTGGGGATTTTTCAGGCTATCTGTCAGTTCTCCTTTGTAGTTATAATGATATAGTAGTGTTACAAAAAGTACCCTAATGATGTGTTTGAAAACTACACAGTGTCAATCGGTTCTGTTTGCAAAATGAGTCAACATAACATTTCATAAGGAATCAGCATCAAAAATGATGTCATAAAGATTTATCTGGTGGCAGCTGAGCTTTAGTTTATGCTAGCACTGGATGAGGCGGTACTCAGCTGTGTAGCATTCGTGTGCTGCACTGTTCTCACAGCACTACTACCATGAAGGAATTTAAATGTACAGTTTCTATGCAGTGCTGACTCTTTGGGCTTAGAGCAGCTGCCAAGAGAACTTTGAGCTACCGAAACCTGTCATGGTCAGATGAAAGAAATTGTCCCTTCCTGCCTTCCTGGTTGCTCATTTGTGCTCCAGGGCTGTCTAACCACTGAACTAGCACAAGTTTCTCTGGCCTTACACAGGAGTGGACTGATGAAACACTCCAGGTAAAATATGTATTTTTGGGCAGTATACTGTCCAAAAAGTTGTTTGGGACCAGATTTGGTGAACTGAGTGAATTAAGTTGAATAATCTTATTTGACTCTGCCTATTAAGTGCAGTAGACAAGATAATTTCTAGATCAGCTCTTGCAACTCTGGTAATTGAATCTTGGCGTTACAGAAGGACTAATGCAAAAGCACAGCCCCTGGCCCCTCTTACAGCTCCATGCAGCAGGGTCATAATGGGGGCGGGAGAAGGGACCAGGGAGCCATCTCTTGACTACATGCCCCTGGAGACACTGTTCACGGACACAGAGACACTCACAACGCTGATACCCGCAGGGTGGTACCAGTGTGCTCACTGAACGACGCTTGCTGCACTGGTTAAACAAGGGTAGCTTCCCTCACTTTTATTCAAGCGCTGTTAAGCTGCACAGGAGGAAGAAGGAGCCAAGCTTTGGCTTTCGTCCCTTACAGCATAATCGCTGGGAGTCCTGCAGTGATCCTCGGAGGTGTGGCCAGCCCGCTGCCTCGCCCCGCAGGGGCACGGATGGCCATGTGCCAGCGGGGCTGGCTCTGCCGGGGCAGGGACGGGACCTGTTTCACGCACGCTCCCTCAGACACATCTCTTACGATGGCCTAATGTATTCCTCCAGGGGTTTTGCCAACGCTAGTTTCTTCCTATAGACCTGTGGTTCAGGGAGTAGGCAATAAGTATAATTAAAACTGCTTCTACTTATTTCCTGAGAACTGAGCTGCTCTTGCTTCCAGCTGTGTTCCCTGCTAGAAGGGGTGCCAGCTGAAACTGCAGATGTCTTTGCTATGGCTGAAATGGTAGCAGAAATCATTGTGTCTCAGTATTATCTTTCTGCTCCTTAGGAACCTCAGAACTTTTCAGGGCTGCCAGACCACAAAGGCTAAGCCTTATGGTATCCCAGCACATGCATCTGCATAAACTGAATTCTTCAGTCAGATTTTTGGTTGGGTGTGCATTTGTTTGTCCTGTAAACCTGCCCGCTCTCTCACTGGTTTGAAGAAAGCTTGCACTGGCTATAAATGAAGTGTTCTCCTGCTTGGTCATGGGCTAGACCCATGTCTCAGACAGTTCTTGCAGGGCATCATCCTATGGACAGCCATGGCTTTGTGGTGTGGGAAGGGACAATAACCTTTCCCATAGTAGCCACATGAGGAGGCATGAGGACCCAGCTCTGAGCCCTCAGTGTCCTCTTCCCTCATAGCTGTGTGTCCTGGCAAAGCAGGGCTTAGACAGATCTATCACATCCACTGAGTTCAGAGGTAATGACTAGTGTCTTGCTTCAGATTCAGTATGATTTCTTTCCACCATGTTTATAACTTGCTGCTGCTGTGAATTTCAGAAACCTTACATAACTCCCCTGGAAAAAATAATAAAAACAATCAGTCTCCATTAACATACAGCAATTCAACATCCTGACATTTATGAGCTCACTGTAGGAGTTTAATTAATTAAGGATGATTCTGCATTCTTCACAAGGAAGATTGGCTTTTTTGTTTACTTTGTCATAAATAGTCTCGTATGTTGGAACATTTTGGAAAATACCAAGGAAATATGCTTCCCTCCCACTTTGAGAATATTCTCCCTCAGCATTTTTGTGTATTGTTTTTATTATCTTTGCCTCCAGTATAAAACCTAAGATAGGCATGATTTTCAAGGGGAAGGCTTCTGTACAAACAGTATTCAGTGCCTGGTAACAGATTTAACAAAAGATTGAAGACAAGAATGAGATTAATAGGAAAACTGAAAATAAAGAGCTAAATCAATCCTGCCAATATTCTGAGGTCCAAGTTTTTGTTTCCCTCACAATAAAACTGTATCTCCAAAAGTGCTGCAACCTTCAGTTCTAAAAAGTATTTCAATTTGTAATATTTATATCGATATTTTATTTGATAAAAAAAATTTCTGCTTTTAAGATTAAATTCTAAAAAGAGGAAGCAACAATGAGAATCATGTGTCGCAGCTGAGATCAGCTCTGTAGGAGTAGGAACAGGACAATAATCTCTGGTGAAAGGAGAGAAGAAACAGGATAATGTAGCAAGAATCCAGATTACAAGACTGCAGATTTGGGCCCTCTGATCTGTATCAGAGCAGCAGCAAGGATTGTGGTGAGATTCTTCCCAGAGCCCAAACAGTCTTTCCAGATCCAGCCTGACAAGCAAAGCTCAGCGTAGCAGAGAGAAAGTCTCCAGCAAAAGCCAGTGAAGCTGCAGAGCCTTGTTGGGTGCCATTTTCCATCTACCTGCCTTGTTTGTAATGTGTGTAACTCTTGCATGCAGTGCTTGGTTAATCTAGCATTTGAGGGTAAGTGCTGGGCAGTGAAGTGCACAGTGCTATTGATTTTCAAGAAAAGTTTTAAAAAAGAAGGCCCTTTAAAAACTGGAAACACAATTTCAATTTTTTTAACAGTCACAGCTTCATCCATATTTGTGGGTGAAATCAGAGAAAAAAGGGGCACCGTATACTAGTGTAACAAGGCCACCTCCTGCCCACTGTGTCTCTGCTATTCTCCCAACAGAGAGATGAGCAGAGACTTGCAGGAATGCAAGGCTGGCACAGAAGGGTCTTGGAGGAATGCAAGAAACATCTACTGTGTGCAAGGAGCATGTCTCAGGAGCACAGCACAGAGTGTGTCTCGGGAAGGCAAACGAGCATGTCCTGAGAGCCATGTTGGCAGCAGGGCTTTAGCAGTACCCACATGAGCACGTTTTAAACTGGCTTAGACGTGTCTGAGCAGTTTTATAGGCAGCGTAACTGCACTGTTACCAGTGCTAAGCTGAGGCATGCAGTCCCTTAGTTCTACAGGCCTGAAATTTCCTTCCGATGGGAAATCCTGATACCACAGCCTCTGTGTGTACCTGAGACCTGGGGCAGAAAGAAAGCGTGAAGGAGCATGTCTTGGCAGCCCAGCAGCTACAGCGCTTACCTCAGGAAGGAGTTTGGGGTTCCCTTCTCTGCCCGCAAGATTATTTGTGGTTTGATACTCTGAGCATCCAAAGTAAGTCGTAGCCCATCTCTGATGAAACCAAGCTTCTGGCATCAGGAAAAGAGACACCCTCAGGCCTGCTCCCCTCACAATCCATGGCTCCTGAGGTCCTGGAACAGCAACGCAGCTGCATTAGGAGAATCCTCCTACCTCTCTCTTCTGCAGCCTTGTGGTTATGAGGATTGTATAGGAGATAAAAGATATGAACGTGAATTCTACTTAGTCAAGGGATGCAATTAACTGTCTTAATTAAGCTGAAAATGGTTTCAGGAGACAGGTTACCTGATCTAATAGATGAATATCACTGAGAAGCAGATCACTTGCTTCCATTACTGACTTTATGCCAAACGCACCAGTTATTGGATAGCTTGTAGACCCATAAAATCACTAATCCATGAGATGAGACGAGATGAGATGAGATGAGATGAGATGAGATGAGATGAGATGAGATGAGATGAGATGAGATGAGATGAGATGAGATGAGACACCCCAAATATCTTCCTGCTGTATAAATTACTTAAATTGTCTGGCAGAAAAGTCTGAGAAATGGAAGGGGTGGAAAGGACAACCTTAATCTGGGTAGAAGGTGATACCTTCCCTTTCAGCAACAGTGGGGCAATGGATTAGGCCCACAGCTAAATTCAACATTTCCATTTCTGGTAAATCCAGCAGCCACAGATGGGCATTGAGAAAACTTTTAGGTTGAGCCAGAAGCCTAGTGTGGAGATGCTAAATAGGATGCAGAAGCTTAATTTTTTTTTGCCTTACATGCTTAAATTTTGTTTACATCCCATTTTAGACATCAAAATAAGCCTTATTTATGCATTTGCCTTGTCTCAGCTTTGAGACATTGATTCTTATGCTTCCGCTGCTAAATTAAACGCTCTCCTAGTTCTTGGGTAACTACTTTCTGATAAACTAAATAATTTGATCCCTTAAAGTCTCTTACTGCAAGGCATTTTCTCCTATGCTTTTGAGGCTTCTTTTTTGTGGCTCTTCCAATTCAATATAATTTTCATCTTAAGTCTTTTCAGGACATTTGTAAATTATTTTGTTGTTCATTAAAAATTCAACAAAACCCCAGTGCATCCCTGGGGCAACTTGTTACTCTGTGACTGACAAGGTCCTAGTCTGAATCCAGAATGTTTTCCTATTAAACACATGCAAAGTCTGTCTGTCCCCATACTTCAGTACATATGAGTAACCCAGACGCAAAATAACAGTCTGGAAAAATCTTTGCTTCATAGAAAAGATCTGACAGTAGAAGACTCAACTTTATATGCAGTTCAAATGCATAGTGATTTTTCAGGTGCTGCATGGAAGCTTTTTTAAAATATATTTTTGGGAGATGCATTACTTTTGAGTATGGCAAATTCATATAGTTAGTCAAAATGATATGTATGCCTGTAAGATTAACAGCTGTGTGGAAATTAGCATTTTATATTTTGTTGCTTATTCTTGGTAAAACCAAAGTATTTTTCACAGTCTTTTTTATTTAATAATAAAAATACAGCCATTAAATAAAGTGAAAAATGACATCATTATGACATCATACAGATATCTATTCAAGCTAGTGGTTCATGGATTTACATACAAATATCTGTATTTGGATAAAAATTGAAAGCATAGCACAAAGCCTTAAAACACAGACAGGATCCCATTTCCAGAAGATGCTGACAGTGTTCTGGCATTCCAGGATAAAACACATAAAGCAAAATTGTTGGTTCTCATCCTTATGCATTTAGGAGATGCACAGGTTGCTTTTACTCTTTTCTTCACTACTTGTTGGTATTTTCTTCCACTAAATGCATTACATGAAATGGTAATTTCTCAATTTTTCTAACTATCTAAACAATGCTGATCTTTTTATCATGCCCTCTTGGTATTGTTTTTCAAGATGATAAACTGGGGATTATAAAAGTCTTGAAATATATTCTATTGCCCTTAGCAGAGATGGAGGTGGCCACTCAGCTGCAACAGAATTCCCCTACACTCTGGGGTGATGGGAGAAGCTCTGGGAGCGCTTATCTTCTGCAAAAAAACCCTCCAGGAGATCTGACTTGCAGCCTGACTTACTGATTATGGCTGCATACCTTCAATGAAGGGAAACTTCACTAGGTCTGCTTATGCTTCCCCACCTGCCAGTAGCACCTCTGTTCCTGTTCTGCTGAGCTTTAACTCACTCTAAGTGTGACTTACATCTTGGATGTGTAATCTGTATAACTCCCATGCTGATAAATGTCAGAGACAAGAAGTTCCCTCTCTGCAGCCTGCACGTGACATGCTGCAGCACTGCCTGCTATGGCACTTCTCTGTGCCAATACAACATGGGTCTGATCATGATTGTACACGGATTGTTTTCTATCTACATGTGTGTATTATCCTGCACTCAGATAAAAGCTACACATATGTCCATATCCATGTCAGGCTTTGTTGTCTCCATGTTAAATCATAGCTGTGTTTTTGCCGGGTGAGGGGGACGCATAGTGGAATCTCTAACTCACTTGGTTTTGGTATGCTATGAAACCTGATTTAGGTTTGTACCTCTTAGTGGCCCACTAAATCAAGGCCCTTTACATTGGGAGTGCTTATGTGCTGAAAATCCAAACCAGACACTTTTAGATGGAAGATTTAGTAACTGGCATAAATTATACCAGGCTGATCTCAGCACCTGGTTCAACATTCACATAGGTCTTCCCTAGACCCAGCCATATCTCATTTGGCCACACATCTGACTACACACAGTGTGACCTTTATTATGTTATTTACAGCTAGCCCCACAAATCAGAAATTCTGCCTCTATCTCAGATATTCATCTGAGCAGTAAGCTTCTAAAAATCAGCTTTGCAAGACAGCCAGCCATCTGGAACAAGAAGAATTAATTTCAAAAATGTAGCGACAAAGCAACCACCACACATCCTCTCTGGAGCATTGGCTCACAGCCAACAGTAACTCTTCTATGTAATGTACTGTGAAATATTTGCAGTTCTGTACTAGTGTTCTCTTTTACTATTTTTCTCTAAAGTTAGCCATCTCCTTGGCTGGTAAGGATTTAGCCCACCTTTGTAGAACATGAGTTATATGCAGTAAAATGCATATTTTGGTTGCTTATCCAGTACTGTTTGTCTTTAATAGATGAGTCCATGAGTGATCTCTATTGACTGATTTACTATCTGAAAGAAATATACAGAGTTGAGTGATTAAAATATTGAATTAATCTGCTGTTCAGAACTATCTGAAGGAGCAGAACTACATCCAAGATTAATTTTCTTCAGTATTTCTCTTGGTATGTTTGCTTTTTTTCTTTCTGTAGAGACTTGAAATATTAGCACCAAATTGTCTGAAGCATTTATCTCTTGCCAATGAGACTATCAGTTCAGACCTAGTAAAACATGTTCAAGCTTTTCCAACCTAAGCACTGTGCACTTTATGAAGTCTAAATTAGGTTCTTTATGAAATCAGCATTGGTTATGTAACCACTGTACAGTTTCATTAAATATGGATTATTATCGAGAACATTCTTTCTGGAGAATTTTGCAGGCTCTTTTCCAAGGTGAGCAGACAAAATCTTTCAATCTGACACACTGGAAAGAAGGAAATAACTGTTGATCTTTCATATTTAAATGCAGTGCATTTCTGCTTGGGTCATATTTCATATGAACTTACCTGTCTTCTGAGGATGTTGAGGAGGTACTCTGGGATAAGTACATCTGAATATCCCCTAGATGGATTTCTGGGTAGCTCTTTAGAAGACTGGAATTTTCCAAACATCTGATTATTTTATATGTCTTTCTGTGCTTATATTTCTGGGTAACATTTGTATAGTCTGGTCTTGGGCACGTTCCTTACAGTCCCAAAGGTTGCTGAGCTTTAAGGTCACACATAAGCCCTGTATACAAAGACAGTAACTGTTTCAAGGAAACAATGGAGTAACATTTTTTTACTCCAAATTACCTACCAAATTTTTATAGCTGATAATTCACACTCAATGTGTTTGGATTTTAGTTTTTTTTAAAATTTGATTTTCTATGGCTAGATCCCTTGTGCCATTTTTCTGAGACAGCCGCTGCTGTTTTTAAGATGTATAGGAACAGCAAAGTATCCCTCTCATCCTATTCTCCACTATATTTCTTCCCTTTTCTCCCTGTGGAGCCAGGAAGTACTCATCTCACTCCAGTACTTGGGGACTGTATGAATTTTGCCTACTAGAAGACTATGCAGACTAATCTAGAAAATTTAGATAATGGAGGTAATGTAAAGACGGAATCCATGGGAAAAACTGTGCTATTTTCTCCTCCATTAACTCAAACTAAATCAGCACTTGGTATTTCTTGTGGAAATTAAATTTTTAGAAGTGATTTATTTTAAATATAAATGACAAAACATCATCAGCAAATAGCTTCTGGAAGTAAATAATATCATGCTTTGGTATCAAACTTCCTGACACTGTATTTCAAGACACAAATTCAGTAAAACAGTACTCCTTGAATATTTATGGTGCATAATGGTGTCTATAAAAAGATGTTTATAGAGGATGAAGGGATACTGGGCTCTTTGGTGTATAAGCTGAGGTGTTTTGCTGCTGAGAGAATTCCCAGTTGATGGGGAATTCCATTTTGGTTAGGACTTTCACTTCTGCCAAGGTCCAGCATCACAACAATAACAAGTTTTTCATGTTGACTTTCCTGCCCTTAAAAGCCATCTTTCGCACAGCAGTGCAATGACAGGTGTGTTGCCATTGGCTGTTTGAAGGATTCCCAGCTGACTTGGTTTTGTAGGTCAAGATAGACATGGCTATCATAAATCTAGGTATGTCCCAAGAAGGATGGGAGAGAACAAGGGTAGAACAAGGTTTACATCATTATGACATCACAATGTCACTGAAGCGCACATCCACCTCAGCTCGAAATACATATGGGGAAAGGGGGAAGGGATAGGGAACACATCTAACGGAAAAAGGAGCTGCAACCTGAATTATAACAGCTCACAGATTGGCCAAAAGCAAGAAGAGTTACATTTGCAGTCTCGGAAGTACTGGATTCAACAGTTGCTCCCTATATAAACCTTCTGTTCATGAGTAAAGGAGTTTCTATGGATATAGTAATAATCAAGTAGAGGCACTTAGTCTGAACACACTTCAGGTGCCATTTCATAGTAAACAGATAAAACTATTTCTATTGTGTTCCATTAAACCTATGACCCTCAAGGAATGGCAGTGGCAAAGTATCAGTTCCAGAAATATGTAAGGTTTTATCCACACAAGTAGTTTCATGTTTTCAACATATACCAGCATGCCTGTGGTGTTTTTCAGAATGTAAGCTTTTGTTTTAATGTAAATAATTTTATATTCCTTATGCTTAATGATGATACAGACCAGTCTTCTCCAGGAACTGAGCTTGCAAGAGATGTCATTTAGAATTGGATGGAGAGACAGCAAGGAAACACAAGAGTCAATAATTGTTTATAGAAAAGACTTTTTGCATTATTTTAGTGATATAAGGGTCTTTAAGCAGTTCTTTTGTAAATGAAAGGCAGTCTGGAAGCTGGAATAAGTTATGGTGCAAAAAATTCTTCCTCTAAATGACTGCTAAAGCCCCATGTATTTTCAAGTGCATAAATTCAAGGACTTCCATGAGATATGACACTACCATATTGTATAAGAAGAATATGGTTTGAAATGAAAGAACAAATGGAAACTTCAGAGATGAGGGGATACCCCTAATGGGAACATGTTGAAGAGCAATAAGTGGAGAGGTCAGTCAGTGCCTGGAGAACAAAGTGAGAGATTTGTCATGTGTGGGAGGAAAAGAGAGGGACACTGGCCTTCTCATCTGTGCATTTGCACCGTAACCCTGACTTTCCCATGTTTGATCCTTTCTCCCCGTGCAAATTTGAATCTGTGGCAAGGTTAGTAATAAACACATCTCTTATTCAGTCATTCAGAACTTTTCTGTCATATAGCATTACAGTGATCCAAATGTGGCATAAAAAGGAGAAAGCAAAGCAAAGGGTGACCAATTCCATTACAAACTCCTTTGACTATATGAAAAACAGGATGCAGCTCAACCCCCTCTAGCCTGGAGGTCACTTGAGCAGCAAACAAGCTTTTTCGTTTCCACCCAAACTGCTGTTATTTTCCTATGAGTACAAAAGGAGGCTCAAGAATTTGAAATTTTCTGGAAGTGAAAAGCTCTTATTGAGTGAGAAACTACACCCTATCCAAAGGGACAATCTCCAAAAATTCTCTATGTAGGCGGGTGAACATTGCCACCCATCTCTCTGAAGCATGTGAATAAATGTCCGAGATTTGAAAGTTTGCCTCTCAAACAGATGTTTGAAACTCCCATTGTTGTTTGAGACTCCACTGATGCTTGAGACTCCCATTTCAAATGTTCATAATCTGCTCTGTCTTAGGACAAGTGGGCTTTCAGAAGTTTAATGATGAAATAACAATTTAACACTTTATCCAATATGTCATTGGATGCAGATTTCTAACACTTAAACTAAGACCTTGCAAAGTCTTAGAACTGGTTTATTTGTCTTTTGGTCTCTATTTCCTCTTTGACTGCTTACAATAAATTTTGTGAAGAATGGAAAGGCTGTATTCAGGCCTATGATATCATCGTGTGCGCTTTGCTCGGTACGCTGTGATATGTGCTGTTTGCTGACCTGGTATAAGATTTATTTGGCAGAATGATTGCTCTTGCAGTCTGATGAATCTCTGATGTGCTTTCAGTTTTTGCAGTGCTGGATTACTTTGGAGGATATTGTTGCTCAGAATTGAGCGTCTCATCTTGCAAAGCAGAGGTATACCTCCAATGAGATGCTGAGACAAAACATATTTTTGTGGCAGTCAAAGGCACATTTTGCATTTTTGAAAAGTATTTTTGTAGTAAAATTATTGTAGTAATAACGTACTAGTTATTCTAGTTGTCTTAATTTTCTGGGGTTTTTTATTACTACAGACATCCTGAAACAGGAGAAGGCTTGGCATAAAGGGGTTTGAAGCTTTTTTGTCTTGGGGAACCTCAATATTTTTGATAGAGCAGAGTAGTCTTCTGTAGGGAACATATATGCCTGTTGAGAGTAGCATGGGTATAATTTCACAGTAATTACATCTAACCTCCAGTAAATACAGACTTTTTCTTAAGAGTCTAGCCAAACCCCACTTTTCTTTTTCTCTAGCTCTCTTTCCTACTCTTTTTTGTTTGGTTTTCTTATAGTCATATACAGAAGTTGTTTCCATTGGAAAGTTAATTTTCTTTCCTGGCAGAAAAGTGACCTGAATTGCTCCCCAGTTGCTTGTCTGCTTCTGGCACCAGAAAGGCAGCAGAGCTCAAGGAGGAGACCGTCAGGCAGCTCATTGCAGTAATTGCTTTGGAATTGTATTGGTTTGGTGTAATACGAGATGCTCCCACAGCTGTCCTTGCAAAATTCTTTAGAAGTAGACCCTTGATCCTCAGGGATCTGTAAACCACAGAGGAAAACCACTGCTTAACTAATCGGATTATCAGCTAGCTCACTTGCATGTAATACATATCTAAACACTGCTTAATTTGGGATATTAATTACAGCCTGCTCTGAAAGAATATGCATAAGTCTTTAATTACATGGAAAGATGTTGGATCTTCAAATTGGTGGTTGGAACTCTTGTTCCAAGGGTTTAAGAAGCTGATAATTGCTTGTGATAACCATTTTACTCTGTAAATTGGTTTTGGTAATATATTGGCAAAGTACTGATTGCTCTGACTTATGTTGCCAAATACCACCCAGCTGGAACCCAAACCAGCCTACAGTTTTGTAAATATAATTCCTCATAAAACTTCAACATTGTCCCAGTTTGTTGTCTTACATATCTGATTGACTGTGAGTGAGCTCAGGCTAAATGTTTTTGGGTTTTTTTTCATTCTTAATTGTCTTTATTATAGCTTCTTGTTGTGCAATGTAAAATGTGAACCCCTTATGTTCTGGGCTGAACCAATGAGGGGCTATGCACAGCAGTGTGTTTAGTTCATAGAAAGCAAATACTGTGTGTCCTGTGGCTGGCTTCCTATCAAAACAGCACTGACATATTTACAGCAGTAATGTGTTTACTGATCCTATTTGTAACCCCATTATGTGTGAAAGGATGCAAATGCCATTCGGACACATCGAAGTGCATTATTTTCAGAACAAATAGTGTCAGTTTTTGGGGAATCTATAAAACAGATCCTTTCAAACTTCTGGAACTAAATTGACATGTAGAGAGCTTGCACATTTAGCAAAACTGAAAATAAGGATAGTGATTGAGAGATACTTTTTGTAATTCAGTTTTCTGTGCAGGATTGATCCCACTTTAATGATCCATAGATAAATCCTTAGAAGTTATTCAAAGAATATTATTTGGAGGGTCAGAAACAATGAAAATTTCTCTTAGCATAAAATAATTCAAACAAGATTAAATCTTGCCTCTCAACCTTTCTGAACACATTTTTTAGCAGTTTGTTATATTAATTTGAAGAAAAAAAATTAAATACTCTTAAAAGTACTTAGAACTTCCTTGAAGCAAAATTCTGATACAGATCCAATGGGGAGCACACAAATACACTGAGCAAAGAGACAATCACAAGCCTTGTTGAAACCCTTAGCAGGATACATATTCGAAAATGAATAGGGTGAAGCTCATGGTGAAGGGAGAGGGCCTACATAATTGCATTTTTTACATAGCTTTTCACAAAGGCTTTGCAGGAGGGACTCTTGTAGCAGGTTTCTTCACAAAGGAAGGTAATTCTGAACTATATCTGGTGCAGTGGTGATAGCTTCCCTATGGAGATGATTCAATTCTGTAAGTTTGTTAATGGAATTACTCGAGTATCTGTAATATATACAATGAAATTTATCTCTCAGTTGCTAGTTAAAAAATACCAAACTGTATTGCTTCCAGACTTGTGAATCTTCTCATTTCAGTAGTATATTGGATGAATTCAGTACTAATTAATGAAACTAATAAAAATGGATTATGAATCTGGTAATCAGTAATAGACTCAAACCTTCTGTCATAGTCTACAAGTGTAAGAAAAATTGCTATGTTCACAGAATATCAACCTAGCTTTTATGGCTGCCTGCAGTTGTCCAACTTTCATCAAATTAATACAATCATCAAATTAGTCTGTCTAAAATATTGTAAACATTTCATTGTTTACTGCTATACTTCCCTGTACTGCTCCAACATGCAACAAACTTCTCTCACCTGAGGAAAATCTCATAGTAAATATTACATAAATGACATAAAGACTTCGGACTGATAGTTAATTCCTAGACAATATGAAAGTCATAGTGAAAAGAGAGAAATAATATCCAATTTAAGTTACATACATAAATTTCTGACATAAACCTGTCTAAATACAAAAATATTATGCAGTAAATCTAATTTGTAGAAACATATTTCTTGACATATCTGCCCAGCAACTCTACACAGGAGCTGTTCTCTCAGTCCTGCTCTGGCCCAGCCTTGCCCCTCTGTTTTGAATTCAGTAATAAACTAACAAAACTGCTGTGTCTGTTTTTGCTGTAGGTGAGATTTTCAAGGCTGTTTAGTTTTACCTTCCATTGAAGGAAATGGCAATATTTCTCTTCTAAACAATTTAAATAAACCAGGCCAGCATGGATTGTCCTCAGAAATCTGACTGTACTTGTTATTTGAAGAAATCACACTTAAACAATGAGAACTAGAAAGAACCCTATGTAGACTAATTTGTCATTTCTCACCTCTCTAATTTTTACTTTGAAACTTAGCAGTAATGAAATGCAAGCACTTTTGGAGCTGTAAAATAATCCAACTGGCTGTTTAACACCCGACAGTGATATACACATAGAGGAATCTCTCTGATGGCATTTTAAAAGCAGTGAGCTCCATTTATTCTCAGGTAGCCTTGCATGATGCCAGAGTTGGCAAGCTCAGCAGAAGAGGTGGAATAAAATGGGTTCCTATCAATGATTATAGACATTTTTCAGCTAATTCAAAATCTAGAAAGAACTGATGTTTTCTCTGAGGCAAGAAACAACTAGTTTCAGTCTTGTCATAAATACAGCACCTTTCCAAAAAGCAGGAGAGCTTAGATTGACAGGCCTAGAAGTCCTACATTTACCTCTAAGCCTTTTATCAGTAATGCACAGTCATTTTAAAGTAGTTGACTTTGCACTGTAAGCCACCCTATATTGGTATAATTTGTACTTGCTGCCAGAAGGGAAACTAAGAGGCCCCACCTGAACCACAGCTTTGAAAAAGAAGCAATGCAAATTAGCCTGTGTTACAGTCCCGCAATTAAATGGTTCCTGGTATCTGGTGTGGCTTCTGAGCACTTCAAGTTAATGAAAAGGTATCTGTCCTACACTGTCTGCATAACACAGATACTCCCATAACCTCTTGAAGCTTGTCGAAAGTCTCCTGGGAAGCTTTCCTCCTGTAGGGACTGTATGAACTGGAGTATTTCTAAAGAATTGGGAAAGCTGGAAGGGACCTCTGGGACATCCGGAGGTCTCTAACCCAACCTCCTGCTTGAAGCACCTCCCATGAGAGCAGGTTCTTCAGAGCCTGGTCCTGTCAGCTTTTGAAAGTCTTCACACATGGGGGTTCTGCCATCTCTCTGTGCAACCCAAATTCTCATAAAAATTTTCTCTATATTGAGTCAGAATTTCTACTGTTACACCTTGTATCCTTTCTCTTTTTTTGCTTTTATTGTGCACCTTTGAGAAGAAACTGACTCTATCTTCTCTGCAGCCTTCCATTAGGTAGTTGAAGACAGTTCTAAGTATTTTTCTTAGCTGTACCACACAAAATAGAAAGAGAACTTCTTTTTGGTACCTGAAGAACCTTAAACCTTCATCTTGGCGCTGAAGGAGTCATCAATGAAGGGAGGTCCAGATGAGGCTGAAGGCATTCAAACCCACAGCTCAATGTCCTAGGACATTGCCTAAGCTCAGATGGGAATGGGAATTACTCTTCAGAACTTCTGCCCAGTTCTGGCATTGAGTAGAAAAGACAGAAGACTTCAGAAACCCAGAGAAACTGAAAAAAAGTGGGGAGCGTGGCTCTGGGATTCTTTTCCATTCTGTCTTCCTTTTTTTTTTTTTTTTTTTTTTTTTTTTTCAGCAGGAACATTGCGAATTTTGCATGGAAAAATCATTGTGTAAAATGTTTCAGTGATCTTGGGAGCAGAGACTTCAAAACTGTAGAGTCATTAGGATGGACAGTCAGACTTCGTCCTTTTGTTCTCCCTCTGTGGCTCCATGAATCTTTTCATCGCCTCATTTCTGTGCAATGGCACTGCTCAGGAGAGAGGTAGCTAACCACTACAAGGACTAGTAGGTTAAAGTGTTTGCAAAGATGCTTAGGAAAAGAAAGGAAATAATGTTTCACACACCACTGTGAAATATAAATGTGTTATTAATCATGTTTGTCATGAAACTGATGAAACAGTAAACTTGAAGGGTTCTTCTGCTAGGCACACAAACTGAGAATGGCAGACAACCCTGCTCAGCCTCAAGGGTTTAGAAAAGGAATAGACATTAAAGATAGGACTCATCTGGCTGAAGGCAGCTAGATGTCTGCTGGACGTCATAAAAAATAATTTCCTCCTAGAAATGTCCTTTTGTCCGTAGTGACAGGGAATCTCAAATGCTATCTGAAATGAAGCTCACACCAAGAGCAAGAGAGGCAGTACTAAAGGGTACGGCTCACAATGAATTTGCAGCAAAAAACCCCCCATGTTGCCTTACTTTGGGGAAATGAAACAGCTAGAGAGGTAAGTGAAGAAGGAATAACATGGAGAGGGCCAGTACAGAGGAGAGAGCAGCTCTAGGAGGTGTAATGAGAGGGAAGCTGTGATGGTGTGAAGAGAGAGGAGAGAGAGATAGAAAGAAACTCGCTGGTCCATGAAAAGTGTACAGAGCTCACTGGCTCTTCAGACTTTTCTGCTTTGGGATCTTTGGCAGCTGTCCCTCCTGTCTGAAGACAAATCTTCCCAGCAGGTTGTGAGCATGTCTGGAGGGCATAACCTCAGCTTCCAGTGTTCCCCAGTGGGCCCCTCTCCCTGCATCCTTCTTGGCCGTGTGGTGGCACCTTTGGCTGCATCCATTTTTTTCCCTGCTGTCTCCACAAGCTGCTGCATTATGCACCTGTTTAGCACATGTGACTCCATCAGATATCTGGTATCAGGTTTTTTCCATCCACTATGTTTTGATAATAGCCTGCCTTTGTGTGAAAAGGACAGGGAGGTGTCTCTAGTTTTAGATGTTGCTCCCCACATCTAGGTGCTGTGGTGCTGGCAGCACGTGGTATTTCTCCCCTTACGACTACTGTATCTCCAGCCAGGTAGACTTCAGACAGGGCTATCTGGTTTACCCAGTACTGAGATATCATTAAATGATTCCTTGTTTAATGCACACAGGTCTTAAGGCGATAGGATGTTTTTCTTCAAGACAAAATAACAATTGCTTTGAGCTGCCTGGAGGTACATACCATTTCCAAACTACCATTTAAATCTTACCCAAGGAGGGAATTCAAAAACACATGTCAGTGCAGTGCATTTTAAATTAATCCCTGTGAAACAAACACTTGGAACACAGAGCTCAGTACTTAACCCCTAGTACATCAGACTCACATAAACCAGACTCAATAAACCAGAAAACTATTCTAAAGACACAAGGAAAAAAGCTGATGGTCGATCCCAAATAAATGTAGTCAGTAGGCAAGATTTAGGGTAGTAAAAGGCTGTTCCACAGGTGTGGAAGGCTGTTCCACATCCCTGCAGATGAAGGACAACTGAGTTTCACCAAGGCTGCAATAATCCCTAGCTAGCCCTGGAGAGCGTCATGGTTGCTTTAGAGCTGGTCCTCTGAGTTCTTCAAATATCCCAGAGGAAATCTAACACAGCTGTGTGTCATACAGAGTCCCAATCAGTTAGATTCCTAGAATCCCATGATTCTAGGAATCTAACTGATGAGAGATCTCAGCTGCCCATTCTGCACTGTCTAATCCCTAGAGGAACTCTCCAGGGTTTCAAAAAGAAAACCAGTAAGTGCATAAAGTTGACCTGGAGAAATCAAACTGCCTGCACTAAATATATATATTGCCTTAAGAGAAAAAAGTCAACTTTTCCTATGGACAAATGTGAACTTAGTATGTTGGTTGTTTTTAGAATAGCTGATCTGACAATGCAGGACTTCATGGTTTTTTCTGCTCTAAGCTTTCAGCAGTTCACTATAAACTTTGAAATCTGCATCACATAACCACAAGATGTCTCAATAAAAGTCAGGTAATTTCAGAATCAAAGAATCACTGAAGGGTCTGAAGAGCCAGAGTTTAACAGAAAAGATAGTGGTTTATCAGAGACCCTCACATCAGGACATTTAACTCTTTCTCCTCAATTCCTGTGCAAAGGTTTGTGTTTTTCACAGATGGCCAGACTGTACTTGCTCTTTGCATTGGTGAAAAGGTGGTGTGTTTCCCTTCCACGTTTGTATTGTCCCACTTCTGCTCAAGTGGGCACCCTTTGGAGTTGCAGTCCTGGTGTCTTGGTATGTTTTTCATCAGACAGTTTGCATAACACATTGTACCATCAGAATTTTTCTACTGCACCTTTTATTGTGGACTAACAGGACTATAAACCACCTCAGAGGATTTGCTGAATATAATGTGCTAAGTCAGGCTCACGTAATTGTCTCTGGTTTCCCACTGCTGAGTCCAAGCATTTGTAGCTCCACTGCAGCCTCTCCTATCCCCTGCCAGATGCAGGTGATCTGTGGTCCACCAACCTGCTGCCTCTTGCCTAAGAGGCAGGGAGGAGCAGAGAGGCTGCTGAGCTGTGCCTCACTTTGGGATCTGCCCCTGAGCCAGGTGCCATAGTTAATGGGCTGCAGCGTGAAGACACAAGACACAATCAGCAGAGTTCAGGCTGCTGTGCGACCAGCCTCCTATGCTCCCATCTTCACAGCTTTAGCAGGGACCTAATACTGATGTATCTGACTTTCTTAGGCCATAATAATTTTTTTCCACTTGAGAAACATGAAAAGACAAACTGCATTGGTGAGGTTCAGCAATAGTAACATACAAGTTTTTCATTTTGTCTTCTTTTGTAATTATAGTAATTACATTGTCCATGTCATACTGCAGATTCAGAAGACCTGAACTGCAGAGCTGTCTGCATTTTAAGTACTCCTGCATGTGGTATAGAACATCTCCTGAAACAAACTTCCAACCATGTTGCTACTCATGCTTGGTCCATAAAGGGAAGATGTTTGCAGGATGCTAATCTCTCATCCTGCACAGCTTGTTCTGAGCAGGGCTAGGGCACAGTGGTGCAAAGCTCTCGTTATTGACTATTACCTAGCGCTAAGCATGCAAGGGAGGAATCTGCTCCTCTGTAATCAAGGCCAGATGAAAAGCTGTCTGACCTGTGGATGTCTGAAATAACAGTTTGTTCTCATTCCACACTATACCTTGCAGGCAGTTGTAATGATTTGCCCAGAAGTCTGCTGTTGCACCATGTATGATCAAGTAACTTCACTTAACTTGAAATTAGGCCTTTAGAATACCATCCCCCATGAGCAGAGGCAAGATCATTGTTACTTTTGATATCTGAGCTACTATGTCTAACCAAAATATCTTTAATTGATTACTTAATTTAAGTCATTTTCAATTCAGAGTAAGAAAGCCAGCTCTCCATATGTTAGCTTTCTACATTACCTGTAGGACTTTGATGTTGTGTTTCTCTATAGCCACACTACCTCTGGAAAAGTGGAAGGTAACAAAAACTGTTTGAAGAACAAGAAGGTATATTTATATTTTCACATATACCTTCACATCTAACACATGCAGCAGTTCCAGACTGAAGTAGTTTCTGAGAGCCAAAGGGGTTTTGGAGTGTCACAAAGAGCTGTGGTACATTATCATTAGGTGTCAATATTAAGTTAGATCGTGATTTGCCAGTAGATGTGAGGAATGCAAGTGTTTTTGGCTCTTGGCTATTAAGAAGAGGAGATGTGTGGTTTGTATCTATCCCGGCCCTGGAAGGGCTGTTCCTCATATGAATGTTTTCTGCCTGGTTTACTCAGCTGGGGCTCTCGGTCCCCTCTGGCAGCTCCCAGTTCACTTCCAGGACAGCTTGTTCTTCCTGAGATGTTGCAGGTGTTCCCCAAAGTTTGCAGCTCCAGGGGCTGAGAATCAGACAGACTCTATCACAGAGATCGTCTTCACTCCTTCCTCAGAATATCTTACTGAGTGGGAGTAATAAGACTGCAAAATCTAAAACAATCTGCAAAGAACCGGATAATTAAAATAACTCAATGCTGCAGGACTGGCTGGCTCAAGCCACAGTAGTCTAAGAAACAATCGTTTTTGTACCTTCATCTGGCTCCAGGGCAAAGGAAAAGACAAGGGAATACATTTCAGTCCTTCCCTTTAACCTTTTTCCAGTTGTTGCTGGATTTTGCATGGGTTTCTTGGGGTGTTTGCTCGAGATGACACAAGATGAGCGTCACCGTCCCTGGGATGTAAGCCTGCAGTGTGCAATGACCAATTGCATTTCAGCAGATGAGGTGGAGGTGTGAGCAGTGTGTGCAGAAAGATGTCCACTCATCAGTGCCAGGCCAGTGACTGTATCAGCATGTCCTCTCAGTGTCACTGAGCTTAGAAGGGGCCTTTCCAAGCCTGGCTGCCACTCTGAGGCCACTGGGGTGTACTTGAGCTGCCACTGCTGGTATGACCTGTGCTGTGTAAAGAATTTGATTTTGTGGCACATTTAAGTCTGATACTTCTCACCAGTGCTAAATTCAATCATTATTTATTGCAGTTGCTTATTACTTGTGAAAAGCTGTCTTTGTGCCCACAATGAATTCTTAGTTCTGTTGATTCTATAAGAAAGATGACAAAATGGAAAGCAAGTTTTTTGTTAGCGAGGATTAAAAGATGCTGTGAAGCAAAGATGAAAGGACTGTTGTCACTCACCAGTTCCATTTATAACACTAACTCTTTGGATTTATAATGGGATACCAAAGAACCATTCCATTAATAACAATCATGCAGGAAGATGCTATAGTGGCACATTTGCTTCAGCTCTATTAATTTCTTTTGGAACAGAAAATAATATGTAAATTTCCAATGGAGCAGTAAATATCTATCTACACTTATTTTACTAATGCTAAAGCTAGTTTCTGCCTAGCTCCAGACTCTGGAGAAGGCTGCAAAGCAACTGTGGGCTTTGATTCTGATCTCCCAGGTGATTTCCAGCTCAAAGCCCTCTTCTTAGTCAGTCATGATCTTTCAGCATGTCACCATCTAGATGCAGGTTTTTCACCTTTAATCTCTTCTAAGCATAACTAGGCAGGCCTGGATTTATGAGAAATGCCAAAGAGTTGTTAATCCTCACTCACTTGACTCTGCCCTCTTCTGAGTGCCCTCCCAGTCAGTGCTGAGGGCACAAGTGACACCCAGGCAGGAATGAGTGTGATCTGAGAGTTCATGAGGAAGCCTAAGGCCTTCAGTTATGTCCAAGGCAGTTTTAAACAGCTCTTCTACCTCCATGACCATGGCACGAACTAGAAACCAGAGACCCAAAGAAAAGTGAGGTGTTTCTCCTGGCCCCATGCGCCAAGTGGCTGAGTGCCCTGTGGTTTGGGATTCTGCTAAATTGCAAACGAAAACTGGGAGTCAGCTAATGGAGTCCCTGTCATGTCTGGGTCTTGAACATGCTTCATCCCCATCACAGTATCTACAGACTTAGGGCTGCATCTGATGCTCTCTATTGGCCTGGCTGCTTTTCCTTTGTCTTCAGTAGATTTTTAGGTTCTGCCTCATTAGACTTTAAAAGACCTATATCCTCCTTTCACTGACCCAGGCTTGACCTCATTTGTCCAGGGGCCCTCTCCCAGCATTTGGGGAAGGAAACCTGCATTTGGGAATTGATGTCTCCCTCTGGCTGAGGGTGGCATTGGTGTTTGTGTCTGTCTGCAGCAAGCCTTTTTTTTCTTCTCTATTACTTTCTCTCCAGCTTAGTTGACTGTGTGTTCCTGAAGACTTTGAGGATACTTTTTGCTTAGAGGTGACTATGTGCATGCATAAGGAAGAGAAAGAGGGCAAACACAGCTGTCCTCTGAGCTCACTGTACAAATGGTGCCAGCAGCACTGAGGTAGGTGGGGGGAAGAATTGTGACTTCTGTTCCCTGCAAGTGTCCCTCCATCTGCCTGCAACACTGCAGAGGGAATACACTAAGGAAAACATGAAGTAGGTTAGGATAGGTAGAAGGAACAAAGTTTCAGTGCACTTTTCCTGTTATTTCCTAAGGAACTGCTGCTGAAGTTCAGTTTCCAGAGGTGTAGCTGAGATTGCAAATGTGTATTCCAATGTACATCACTGTGTTTCTGTCATTTGTTGGTGTACACAACCAGAACTGAAACACACAACTAATACACTGATGTAAAAAAGTGGCGAAGAGTCTTATATGAAAATATTTACAAAAGGAAATAACTCCATGACTGCGTCCTCTCTTTGAGTTGCTGTATATTTTGAACAACTAGACTGCCCGGTAAGGGTATGTGGGGAAGAAGCACATGTCAAGAATGGGTTACTCTGTGTCTGAAGAATAGTTTGCAAGGTTCTGAAAGGTAGGCATTGTCAGAAATCCTTCATCCTATGGAAAAGCCTAGAAGTCCAGTATAGCTCAGAGAACTGGATTTTGTATAAATGGGAAGGATGTTAGCTGGCAAACTCTGCACCTTTTTATTTTCTAGATATAAGCAAATACTACATTTTCTGAAATCAGCAAATATCAGAAAGAAATTCAGACTATTTGCGTCCAAAGTAATAAAATTTAATTTTGAAATGGGCCACTTGGCCTAATTCAAAAGAAGGAGAAGTATTTTTGTTTTAAAAAATGAATACAGAAACTTTATTGTAGTTGTTAAATTAGAACCTATGGAGTCTCAGAGGGTGATAATTTAGTCATTTTAAACTGTCCTTTTAAAAGTATCAGAGGAATCTTAAGCATATTTAGTGTTTGCTATATATAACAGATCTGTGTGATTTTATCTGAGTCATCTTTCTCCTACTTGTATGGCTATTTGTTTACTCAAAACCAAAACACAGGTCTCTGGGGAAGCCATTGCTGTAATCACACTTAGGGTGGTTTGATTAGTGCAGTCACTTCTCTGAGGCATCTGAACAGTGTAAATTCTCAGTAAACACCCCAGGGTGTGCCAAGAGAGCCAAAGTAAATGGCACTAAGTTTAGGGTTTTAAAAAGTTTCCTTAAAAAAAAAAAAAAAGCTGTTTCTCCCACTGACAGCAACATGCTTCCCTATAAAACCACTGTTTTCTGTGTTGTTTCCCGTGACTTTATAAAAAGCAAGTGCTGAGCAATTTGTTCAGAAAACTGTCCTTCTGCAAATACAGCAAATGATGCTTGTAGGAGGCTGAAATCCTGTGTTAAGTGACATTTGGCTGCTGTTTGTAGCACCAGTGTGATTATGATCGGACAGCCACTGTATTTGACTCACTGACTACTAAACTTGTGGCCCAGTGTGACTGACTGTAGGAGCCATGGGTGCTGCTGCTTAGCAAAACAGGGTGCAAATGTCACTGGGGCCCCTGCAGCTTCGAGAACTATTCCAGGAGAAGCCTGGAGTGAGTTTTGCAAAGGCTAGGCTGAGCCATGTTTTTGTCAGCAGGGATAAGCAGGCAGTGTCAGCCACTTGCAGAGGGGCAGAAGATAAAACCCTGACGGGATATGCTCTACAGATCACAAGTGGCTTTGCTGACCTTACAGAGCTACAGAGGGCAAATTTCCAGAGGACCAGAAGGGCAGCAACACTGTCTTCACATTGGTGATGTTACCAAACTCTGCAGGGGTCAGCCCCGCTACAAAACTTTTATGATCTGTAAGTGGTTCTGCTTCACCTTCCTTAATAGACTAACATTTCCACAGCACTTGTCAACAAAGTAATCAACTACCTCCACCTAGGAGTAAATGTCTTCTAAATTAACACAGTCGATTTAATATGATTTTGGACTTGCTGAGTGCATTCACACAGTGGGATGTCAGTACAAGTACAAATGGTAAATACAACACCTGCAGTGTGTCACCCAAGTCAGAGTACACACAGCTCTGTTCTGAACAAGGGACCACTTTGTTCCCCATATCTGCTCCTGCCCTCAAGTGCCAGCATATGGGTTGTGGCCCTACTCTGGGCTATCTGGTCACAGATGTTGCCTTGCCTTGCCAGGCTGCACGAGCAGATAAGCTGGGAGGCCAACTCTCACCTCCAACTGACAGCTGGGACTGGAAAAGGAAATGTGGCTATAACTCCATAATATTTATCAGTGAGCAAGATATGTTCAGAATAATATTGTCTTGGCAACAAAAATTTTTTTAAAAAGGAAAAAACAAAAACTAACCAAACCAAAAAAACCCAAACAAAAACCCCAAAAACAAACAAACAAAAAACCCCACAAAAACCCAAAACAAAACAAAAAAACCCACAACCCAAAACAAAAAAACTCACAACTTCCCCCCCACCCCCAAAAATCCCCAAACCCAAACAAACAAACAAACAAACCCCAAAAAAACCCAAACTGTCTCCTGATTTTCTTGGCATCCTGGCAGTGTAGTGGCTGGAATGGATGGTGGCAGTACTCTGCTGCTGTACTGAAGTCTTCAGGCAGTCCTGATGTTCAAAGACTTCTCAGAGTAGTTCTAAACCACTCTTCTTCTTTGGTCCCAATACGCCTCCAACCATCTGGGCTGCAGATCAGCTGTGCAAAAAGCTCTGTGTTTCTTGCCCCAGTGAACAGGTAAGAGTAAAGGTCGACAAACTCAGATTCAGATGAAGCAAGGAAGAGTGAACTCCAAGGACTCTCCACTTCATGCCATAGCTTCAGCTGCCAGGCATTTAAATCCACAGGCTATGAGCAAGAGACAGCATGTAAAATAGGAGAGGTGGCCAAGTTTATTTAATATGTTGGCTTTTCCACTGCTCTTAGCACTGTTATCAGAACACTTAATTTGGTTACATGGAGCAACTTGGAAAAACACTAGTGAACATAAAATGAAAATGCTACTTCCAGGTAGCTTCCAAATTAACTATTAGTCCCTTTGTATTGCTGGAAACCTAATAAGGCACTGATTACATAGAGGACTTATGAGTTTTAAAACATGCTCAGCTTCATCTTTTACATACATATTGCTCAAAAAGCCTTGGGGCAGGAAATATGAAGTCATCTTGTCAGGACCTCAGCACAGATACCACTAGGTCTTTTGAACTGGCTCCTCAAATGCTTTCTCTATATTCCCACACAGCAGCTGGGAAAGGGCCAGCTATGTGTGCTTGGGAGTCACTTTCCTCAGTCATTCTTTTGAGATGGGACCACTGTAGCAAGAAGATGATTTAAACAGCCCTCCACTATGAGATAGTCTGGCCAATTGGAAATCCCAAGTAAGGCAGGTTATGTGGCAGGTTCTGGGAAGCATGACAGCAGCCCCCAGCTGAGGTCCACAGAGCTCACCGGAGCTGCAGGCTCTGTGAGGGCTTGCTCTCCTAAGAAGAGAGGCTCATCCATGTGCTTTGCCAAAGTGTGAGACTTGCATGGTGGAAGAGAGGGCTTATTTTAAGGGGACTTAAATGGGCAAATTAGATATGCTTCCCACAGCCACATACCACCCTTTCCTCCTGTCGTTGCTTGAACAGTCTGTGCAGCATGACTGGAGAGTGCTGGAGTTCATGCCAAAACTGCCTAGAACATGGACGTGAGCAATGGTCAACTCTTTGCTCTCATGTTGGCTTGAGCCTGTTTATAAGCAGGATGGGAAAACAGCAACTCTCTGGGAGCATCTCAGATGACAGCATCCTTTGCACAGCATGATTTGCTACCTTCACTGTAACTCTGGCTTTTAGACCATTCATGTGCTGTCCTGCCTTCTGGCTCTCGATTAGGCTGCTTTTTGGGCAAGAGTGAAATCCAGTTGCTTCACCCATTCTTCCTCTCGCTTCTCTTCCCCATATCCTTGCTGCTTGCCTTGTTGCCAGCTCTGGCACTGCTCCAATTACAGAATAAGAATAAGCCAATTCAACTCACAAGAATGGCAAAGAATTAAGTCAGGACAAGTAAATAGAAAGAGGGAGGAATGTGGAAATGGGGATGGAGGGGAAGGGAAACTGGAGAGGAGAATAGCAAAGGCCTTCCTTCTGTGGCAGCCAGATTTTAGCTTGGTTCAGTGGTCAGAGGTTACTGGTGGAGTTGGTATCACAGTTTGGGTTGCATGCAGATATATTACCCATTTAAAGAACAACATTCCAATATTGATGGATTATTTGATTGATTGATTGATTGATTGATTGATTGATGCTGTTTCACAAGAAGGCTGTGCTTGGGAAATCATAAAGCTTCCAAGTCCTGCCTCTCTGAGTACTTCTGATCCAGAAGATTCATGGCTAGAAGAGGAAATCCAAAACTGTCTGTCAAGGCAGGATACAGGTCTTTGAACCTTCTGGGTCAGATGAGTGAGAGACTTGAACACTAATGCTGGGAGACCTTTGAAAGGATTTTCCGTTTTAGAAGGCAAACTACCTCTTCAAAATGTCATGCCTTCATGTAAGCAGGACATTTCTAAAGTAATCTGAAATCACTCCCACAAGTGTTCAGCCCTGTTTGAAGCATGACCAGCTACAGCAACCTGCACAGCAGGGGAGGAGGCAGAATGTCAACCTACAAGTATTTGCTACAAAATATAATACAAAAAGAAGTGACATTCCCCAAATCCTTCTGAAGCAAAGCCAGGGGTGACTGCACCAGCCTGCTATGGTATGCTGGCACTCAGGCTGGCATTTGACACTCCCTGAATTTCCTTCCTCCTCTGTGCTGTTGTATTTCACTAGCAGGCAAGTGCGAGCGGGAGGCGGAAGATGATGTCAGCATCTGTACCAGGGCTGGAGTGGAGCTGGTGTAGGCTTGCAAGCAAAGCAGTCAAGAATCGCAAGGCAACTTGGTAAATCAGAAGGCAGGAATTCAAATGAATGTAACAAGGCCCAATGGAAAGAGAGCATTTAATCTTCCACTGTTTTTTCCTGATTTTTCTCCTACCAGAGTCCTCTGGCAGTGTGTCCAGGTGCAAGTATTGCATCATCTCAATGGGCACCTTGGTGATTCAAAGCTTCCAGGGCCCTGAAGGGCAAAGGAGTTGCACAGCAGCTTTAAACAAATTAACACTTTCCTGGGACTTGTTCCTGTCTATGTCAAGAAAGAGCTTTTCCTTGAGAGGAGATGAAAGCTCTCCAGTGTTGTGCAAACCATCCGTCTATCCTCACCATGGCTTGCAAAGGATGTGCTGGGACAGATCTCAGGCTCAGCTAGGAAATAGCAATAACAGCTATTGTTAAGGGGAGGCTGCAGCTGACCCATGTTAAGATGTTATTGTACACGGAGCCCTTCTTCCCCCTCTTTCCCATCACGATGCACTCCAGCTCAAGCATGGTCCTGCTTCCTGACTGCACGTTGTGAATGCTCTGTCACTCCTGTGTGAGATGGTTCATCTCACAGGCTGTAGAAAAACAGGGAAAATAAAAGAAGCATTTTCTGTCAGTTAAGTGAGTTTAACTGGTTCCTCAAATTATCAGAAGAACAGTGGAGTTGGCATGAGATGGGGGCAAAGACCACTGCCCAGGCAGGAGAGAGGAGACTGCCCGGTTTCAGCAGTAACACTGCATTAACTAAGGCATGCACCTGGTGAAACCTTACCTCTGATGCAATGATATAATTGCTCATTTTGTGACTCCCTGGCACAGTTCTGTGAAAATGATCTGTACTAGCCTCAGGGATTTTCACAGGAGATTTTTGTTTTCCAGATCATTTTGAGACTGAGGGGATAGAAAAGGTGCAACCCTGTTGGCACATCTGAGGAGCTAGTAATCTTCATGGAAGTGTGAGAGGGATAAAGAAATAACCTCTTAACTCTGATAATCTGTGGCCTGGACAACATCTCTAACTGTGTCCTAAGGGTACAGTCAGGCAGTATATTTAAACTGGGCTAAAACATAACTACTGCCAAAATGTGCCAGGCAGCCCCTCTTCCCTTTCCACATGGGTGCACTCCTGCTGTTTCACTTGGAGCATCACTAATGCTCATCTTGACTCTGTGGTGGGCTGGTAAATGAGTTAATACAGGCCAAAACAATTCTACAGGAAGGAAATGAAGATTTTTCTGCTCTTTGAGTAAGATAGATCAGGTGATGGTAAAGTCAGACAAAGTCCAACTCCAGCATAAAGAGGACAGCCCTTTCATCAGCAGCTGCTGCTGTGAGTGGCACAGCTTCATCATCAAGACCTGTAGGCAGCAAATACGTAGGCCTTGCATCCCCATTTGAATATAGGATGCCTGCCTCATCAGACATGGCCTTTTTGCTGTAGCTGATATATCCACAACTATGGCATTTAAAGCCCGGATTCAATAACGTTCAAAAATAAGGAGATGTCAAGATACTTTTCAGAACACCATACTGAACATGGGTACATGCACAAAGTTTAGAAAGCTTGAGCAAGTGAAACAGCCACAAAATGCGCTCAGTTCATTGATCTGCTTTGGGTAACGACCATCCCTTCAAAAACCAGGAATTTCAGTTTTAGCTTTCCAAAGAGGGGACCACAAACCTTGTTTGTTTGCTGTATGCTTTTCTTCTGGGTTTTGCCTTTTCAGATTGCCTCAGTATTTTGTGGCTTTTTGTGGACTGTGTCTTGCTGGACTGAGTAGGACCCCAAGGAAATGATTCTGTAAAATTCAATTTACGGTCGGAGCACCAAGGAGGTCAGTCCTAAAATGGAAGGGAGTTCTCAGCCCCAGCTCTGACAATCTGCTAATCCCTCCAGACACTGCTGAAAGGATATTTGAGACTTCCATTGCTGGACGTAAATCAGTATCTCATTCTATAGGATATTTCAAGAATGCCTATAGAAAGTTTATGATTTGCATTAAGGGCTTTGTGGGTTCCTGTGTTTTCCTTGTGTTGTTTTGCTCCCTATGGCTAAAGCAGTATCCAAACTTCCCACCCTACCATGCATCCCCCAGCAAATAGGTCTTTGGCACACATTGCTATGTAAATAGATGCTGAAGTGGCCAGAATAATTAAGCTTTAAAATTCCATACAAAAATCCATTGTCACACAAAACGGACCATACAGATAAGAAGGAGGTAATGAGAACAGCCTTTTACTGTCTGCACTTAACCATAAATGCTGGCCAGAATTCAGGAAGGATTAAGTGTTTCTACAGGAACCAGAGCATTTGCAAACATAGCACTAAGCAGCTGCTTTGTGCTCACAGCTCTGGGCCAGAGCCCATTTCTTGAGTTCCTCCATTCCTTTGCTTTCTAAAACACCGTTACTAAAGGCCAAAGGACTTTCCTGCCATCTCATCAGTATAGAGGTTCATCTTCAATAGGAAGTCTAGTAAGTGTGCTTGTGCAACTTTCTGTTATCTTATGAAATCCTAGGATGATGTTGTCAAATTGCTACAATTCCTAGTTATCTATGTGTGGTAAGACAGTCTAATTATGATATCATTTCTAAGTAAACAGTCCAAACAGGTTGTTTTCACATTTTGGTTAAAAAAAAAATGCAGAAAAACATAGCTAAACAGACTTAGCACAAACAATATTGAAAAATAATATAGAACATATATGACTTCACCCCCCACCCTTACCCCCAATTAGTAGCTTTAACTTCATGGATCTGGGCTCAATTTACAAAGAGAAGAGTGACTTTAGTACTTAAAATTCTTCTAACATCAAAATATTGATTTGGTATGCACAATGTACAGAAATAAATTGGCTTTACTTCTTTTATTTTTTTTTCTAGGTGATGATATGTTTATTCGAAGTTGAGTTTTTGAATTTGTGAAAACTCTGATTTTCTATACCCAGTGGTTGACAATCTGTAGGACAAGGAAAGACTATTATCCCATATGACTGAGAGGGCACAGGCACGAACAAGCGTAGATGGGAATTTAATAATAACCTTGTGTAACTGGGGGCTGCTGTTCTGCTATCCCACGGCACTGCCCACCCATCTGCCTGGACTGCATCCAGCAGTTGCACAACTGTAGAGAGGTCAGCTTAGCAAGCTGATGAAATGGAAAGTGATGGCTTTTAGGTGCATTGGTTTTCAAGTGGATCAGCCCACTGAAACAACTGCCCCACTTGCCCCAGCACAGTTGCAGTGCACAGCAAACACAGACTGTGGAAAGGGATGCAAGGAAAAATGAGAGTGGCACTCACCTTGAGCCTTGCAGCTCACGGTCACCAGCTGCTCAGGTGCAGTGTCAAACAGAGCTCAACAGCAAGTCCAAAGAAGACCTGGCCAGAAGTGTAGCTCCCTCACACCACCTTGGTGCCACTAGAGCTACAAACACTTCCAGTTGTTCCATGGGTTTCACTGAATCATCCATGGAGCCAGAGCTCCATGTGGGGTTCGTGGTCCACCTTTTTAGACCTGCTCTAAAATACATTAAAAACTTAACCAAACCTTGTCTACTGAAAATATTTTGTCTCTATGTGCACAGTGAAATACATGGCAGCATGGTTTTGTGCCAGAGCTTTACAAGCTTTGTAACACCTACCAGTTTCTTAAAACATATACAATGTTTAAAATAGCACCTCTCTATTTGGTATCGGATATTAGCTGGTGATAATTTGAGAAATACATACTGATGCTGGAACTGTATTTCAGAATCTATCCTTAAAAAGTATAATGAAATGTCTGAAAAGTGTAATGAAATGTCTTCAAAGGGTGTGACTTCCAAAGTTGTGAATGCATATTTAAGCTTCTCCTTTCTTTCTCTCTTCTCTTTTCTCATTTAAATGACAGCGCAGGAAATGATTCTCAGCTACAGCCCAGAAAATTGTGGATTAAGAATTTATCTGGTTTTTTTGTTTATATTTTGTTTTGTTTTGCTTTGTTTTTTGTTGGGGGGGAAGAAGGGGATGAGCATGGTGTGATGAAAATGAAGCTGCCTGGGTGTTGAGGGGAAGGTTATGGTCACTTGTAATGAATTCCAAGGTTGTAAGAAAATGCTGGATCTCTCACTCTTTATGCTGCTCTGCTGCTTCCAAGCTTAAGCATACATTTAACCCTGCTCAGAGAGAAGTTTCCTGTAGTAAATAATACACAATTAGACCCTTGAAGATATTTGTAAATCAGGCAGTTTTTTATTAAGGCAACATTGAGTTAAAACACTGAAACATTGCTTGTAAAACTCTTTTCAGCTCGAAAAACCAAGGTTCGGGTTTTGTTGTTTTACCCCCCACCCCCATCCTTTTGCAACTGGGGTCAAAAAAGCCCTGCAGAGTATCATGGTTTGCACAATCCTGCCGGGCTGCTCCCATAGCCTAAATTACCAGTAAAAGGGCTAGAAATCTGCATGCAGGTCTGTGTAGGGTGGCAGCAGTTTGGATGAGGGGATGCATTAAAACCCATTAAATCCCACGTGATCCCTGCAGCACAATTCTCTTTTATCTTTCTTCTCTCCACTGCCCGGAGACTAAAGAGTTCATCTCCATAGGGCTCATCTCCATAGAATTGGGGAAGCAAAGTCTTCCACAGGCTTTACTTGTTTCTGACCCTCTGCTCTTTCTCACAGAATCGCTGTGGCTTTACAAACTTTGTTGGGAACATTTAAATTGTTTTAAGCATCTTTGGAGAAATCAGATAAATGTATGTGAATAAGTTAGAGGAAAAATACAAAACATTTTGTGACCTCCTAAAATGTTCCTAAAATTTTACTGCACTTAGGTATTAGAAATGGGCTGTTTAACTGAATATTGATTTTTTTTTCCTTTTACTTGGCAATAGTGGAAGTCCTTAATATTATCTGCTGTAATAAAGCAACCCCTTGGTCTGGGTGGGAAGTCTCTAGTGTATAAACGTTCAGTCTCTTTATTTCTTCCTCGGACAAATAAAACCATACAAACCAGCCCGCTGCACGCTGGATAAATCTTTCACATAATGAATTGTTTTATGCAGAGGGCTTCTGAGGGGGGCAAAAACTTAACCGTGGTTACTATGTCAACAAACGACGGGATTTAGGCATTTTTCTCAAGGACTTACGTCTGCAGAAGACTAAGGGAGAATTTATGGAGCGTGTTGCGCTGATACCCTTCCAGCTGCTCCTGCCCCCGAGCGGAGCAGGCAGGGGAAAGGCTCCGGGGCCGGCGGCGCCTTCGGGGAGCCCCGGGCGCTCGGAGGGCTGCGATTCCTCACGGAGGGAAGCCCGGCTGCTCGCAGGGGCGGGTCGGGGAGGGCGGGAACGCCCCTGCTTGTCTTCGTGCTCAGCGGAGCTCCTTGTGTGATTTTCGGGAAAGATTAGTTCATGCAAGCGTCTGCTGCGCTTTCCGAGGAGTCGGCAAAGAGGTAAGGCAGGTGTTGTCTCTCACGAGTTTCCTTTCGTGCTCTTTCCCCCTGCTCTCGGCAAGTCACGAACGCCCACCAGCATCGCGGTGCTCCGAGCGCGGCCGCCGCCGCCGTGTCCCAGGGCGGCTCTGCAGACACCCCGCGGGAGCGAGGGCTCTGCAGGCTGCCGGGAGCCCCTCGGAGCCCAGCCTCGGCTGCAGCCGCAGGGCTGTGAGGCTCTGGGCTCCCGTGGCACTGCGGCCCGCGCAAAAGCCTGAGATGAGCCACGCTCTCGAGCGATGCCATCGCCAGTTTGGGGTTATTTGGGGGTCGTGAGCACTTGTGGTTTTTGTTATTGCATGAGTCAGGTCTCGTATGTACATGTGGTCATTTCTGTTCATGTCTGAAATCTCAATATTAGAAAGTAGTTAGGATGTCTGAGGGACGGTAGAAGTTGCTGAGGGGGATTCAAGTGTTGCCTGGAAGCTGCCCATGTGTAGCTGGAGTTGTTTTTTGCAGATGCTCCACCGTCCTTCTCCTGTACATCCCTCCTTTTCCAGCAGAGATCTCTGGCAATTCCCCCACCCCATCCTTATGTATCACAGCTAGTATCATTTGGGATAGTTTGCTCATGGGATTTTGGAATTCGTCACACAAGCACATTTTTTTACTGTGAAAGTGAAGCCAGTGTGTACCATTTTCTGCTTCCTTTACACCCACAAACTCCGAGTCTTAAAAAGTTTCTGCCTCCTTGATTCCCTGAAACAGAAAATGGGGCCTCATGTATCAGACCAAAGAAAAAACATCTCAGTGCTCCTGTACGAAAAGAACAGCTGTGTGGAAAGATCAATAAACACCACCAGTTGCTTCAAAAGTCGTAAAATGGAAAGACTCCACAAAGTAAAATGTGTGGCAGGGGACCCTGGCTCCAGACACTGCAGGAGAACTCCTGGGAAATGCAGTAATTAGTGGGACGTCTCAGACTTGTTTTCTTTCAGTGGTTCCATGCATAAAAATATTTGGTTTGGGAGATGAAATCACAGTTGCAGGAAGAAATACTTACCTATGCAAAAGGAAAGCTTGTTTATGCTTAAAGTATTGGAGAAATGGTTCCTGAATGGTTTATGTCAGTGAAAATAAAACACTTGCAATGCTGCCAAGGTCACAGACCTCAGGTGAGCTGTGTATGTACTCGCTGGTTCCGTGAGCTGAAAGTGTCTGGGGCTGCTTTGGTCTTTTTCACTCTTAAAAAAAAAAAAAAAAAGGGCTAACCTGTTTCAGTGAAATGTTCTTTTTTCTACCTGCCTTTTCATGTTACTTTAAATCTTTGTTACTGTAGCTGTTCACTCCTTTGTTTAATCTGCATATTTCCCTAAGTCTTCCTTCACTGCCAAAGAGAGAGGAATCATTTGGGAAGGTCCAGTTTCTCCTTGATGGCTCTCTCTTGCCTCTCCATCACCACCTGGAGGCTCCTCTGCTATCTTTGCTGATGCCTCCTCCCCACCTCTTGCTCTCCTCAGCCACTCACGGTGTGATGGTCCTTCCCCGTCACTCTCACATCTCCTCCAGCCCGTCCACTCCTGCCCTCCTACCTGGATCCTGCTGCTGCTTTCACACTCCCATTGGCCAGCCTATGTCACCTCCTCCCAGCTCTGTCACCACTCCCGGACTGTTATTTCTCCTGAGCCTTACCTGAGAGCACCTTGTCACAAGTTTCCTAAGGAATGCCACAGGCTCCATAGTGATGTCCTGTAAAGGAGAAAGAACTGCCTGGGGTTCTAGCTTTGCTGCCAGGCAGGATGTGCAGAATTCATGCAGAGTTCTGAGTGTATTTACTCCATGCTAGTGGCTATATAAATGCCCAATGATTCCCCCTGCCTGTACAGAGCTTAACATGAGAACAGTTGCTTTCCTTCCCTTCCCTTTCACATTTCTTCTTGAAGATTTTTCACAGCTCTGTGCCCATGAACTTAGGTCTTGGGGTGTGATTGATAGACAATTTAAGATTTCTACATGGTTATAAAGCTAAATCCTAAAATAAGAATAATTTGTGTTGTGTAGGGGTTTGTATACATGTGAAAACTTAACAGTAGAATTATGGCAGTAATTTAAACCTCTTCAACTCATGTACGGATTTGCAAGAGTATCAGAAGGAGTGGGTGAGACCCTACATTTCCTCTGGATACAGTGCTTGCTCCATGCTGTGTGCCGGGGCAGTTGGGCCTTCCTGCCGTTTCCTTGCCCAACTGTTCAGGCTTCTAATTCATCACATGGAAACCTGCAGTCCAGCAAAGACATACATGATGTGTCTTGTGTCACAACAGGATTAGTAGTAGAGTGATCCTGGCTGACCTTACTGCAATGGCCAGTGGTCTGCTTTGAGTGCCACTTCTGCAACCTTTTGCTCCTATGGATCTCATCCAAAGCTCTCTGAATTCCCATTCATCTTGGTGGGCTTCCACTCTGCTTCACTGCAGCTAACGTCATAGATAAGAGCTCCAGGATCAATTGTTTTGATTCTGCCTGAAATGAATATTAAGTTCTTCTAAGATAAACCCCTGAGTATCCCGCCATCCAGATAGTCAATAAAGATATTTAACAGGGCTGGCCCCATAGTGAGCCCTTGGAAACACCACTGGTGACCAGCAGCCAGATGGATGCAACTCCATTCACCACCACACTCTGGCCTCGGCCATCTTATTTTTACCCAGTAAACAGTGCACCTGTCTATGCCGTGAACAGCCAGCTTCTCCAGGAGAATAATGTGATAGACCTAAAATCGTCACTGCACTATGTGGTGTGGACACATGTCACACCCTGGTCTAATTTCCTTGTTGGAGATATAGGAATCCTTGGAAGCTCTAAGAGAGCCATGGGATTCTGCCCATGGACAGGGATTTTGTCTCATGGACATGATGGGCTATGGTCCCTAAAACATCGGACTTTCTGTGTGTCCCTAGTGCTGCACATCCCATGTGCAGGATGTGCACGTGCATGGCAGCAGCGTGCCTGAGGGTCTCATTGGCACATTGAAATCTCTGGTGGGCTCAGTCCCCCATCACCTAGAAATCCTTGGCAAATCGTCTAATTCCTCCTTTTCCAATCAAGACTACATTTCTGGATGGAAGAAATGTAGTCTGATTTGAGTGAGCAGGTAAGGGTTATAAGGGAATTTAAAACCAAGTTAGCTTTTCCTTGCCCTCCACTTTCATGCTATTAGGTGAAGCAAATTGATAGGCATAATTCCTGAAGACATGGTGCACCAATTAGATACACTTCTCAGGGAGAACTGGAAATGAAGATTTCCTTGTAGACATTATAAATCCTTTCCAAAGGCTTTTTCCTTTTTTTGATTAGTACAATCAGCAAGCAAATCTCAAATGAATGAAGAACAATCAAATATGCTAAAGTTCTGAGTGGCTAATTGGTACTTGTTGCCTTTCTTCCAATTTGCAATGTCATTCCTGATAGTGGCATTACATGTTATCTGTTCTCAGAGGGGCCACAAATCTTCCTGGAGAATCACATATTTACTTACTTGTTTTTGTTTCTCCTCTCGTAAGAATGCTACCATGTTGTCCTACGAGGTTTGAAAAGAACATCGTCTATTTACTGTATCTGTTTCAGTCCCTGTTTCTCCTGCAGTTTTTGTCATCTAAATATAACTGTCCTTTAGATTTCAACACACAAGGAACAGTGTGTTTTGCCAGTCCTTGATGCTCCTCTCTCTGCATATTCTGTTTTCAGGGTCCTAGAAGGACATAGGCAGAACTTATTTCCAAGAATTTATGAAGCAGGTCTGATGCTAAACTAGGGCCGTTACTCAGAAAAAAGTTGGTACCTCTTAATGAGTTCCATGAATGTTTTTCACATGCAATACTTAAAGGGAAAAGGGGAAAAAGTGAAATTATTTACAATAATTAGAATAATTTAGTGTGATCATATCAGAAATATTTGTGGTTTGTGGTGCTTGAAAAATTGTTATTTGGGGCAAATGAAGATGCCGTCTTTTTATCTATTCCCTGTCCAATTAATAATTCCAAATATTGGAACTTTTAATTTTAATTTTTTTTTAAACAAAGTAATAGTGATATAAAAGCAGGTCAGCAGATACGTAATCCAGTAGTTTTACATTGATGACATAGTGTCATTGTAATCTATTCAACACAATAGTATTTATGGGCAAAAGGAGTCTCTAGGAGCTGGACACCATAATGCTTTTCCTGCCTGCTGTGGTACAGCAGACTGTCATACCTGTATATGTCCCAGCTGAGGGGAAAAGGTCAAGGGCTGTACGAAGGACTTGAATAAGGCCATAGAGGGTTTTAATTAGAGGATTTTAACAAGCTTCCCAACTAGATGAGAATTACAGCTGTGGGTGAGCTCCTGTGGCAGTATAGAGCAGCAGCAGCAATCCTCATATGCTTCATGAAGCGTGGACAGCTTTTGAATGGCAGTTGTGTAATGAATTGATTTAGTAGGGACAGGCTCAAGACCCTTTTCTGCAACTGTCAAAAGCAACCCCATCTTCAAGGAAATCAGTGTGTATTTTGCACTGGTGGGACAGAAGACAGATCATTTGCTCATGGAGAGACCTCTATTTTATAAGCCAATATATTCAAAGACTAGCCAACACAATGGAAATCCCCACCGTGTAAAACTAGTAATGCAAATTGCACAGCCTGACCACTGAAATGTTATTTTAAGTCTTCCTGGTCTGTTTTAGATTTAAGCAAATTATCTGGCACAACTGACCAATTAGTAAAGTGAAGCAAAAAGAAAAATAACACAAGTTTGAATCTGCTGATTAGGGATGTATTTCTAGTTGTGACAGGTTTACCACTCTATGTAGAGATTTAGTGGCAGGCACTACTTATTAAAAGAAAAGAAATTTTTTTCTTACCTGCATGAAATGGAAACACTGTTGTCTCCTAGCACATTGTAGAATTGCAAAATGATGAGACAAGAATGGAGTCAAGGAGTGAACCTGGCTCATGTCATCATCTTAAATTGTATTAATCTAAGAATGCTGCGATGGATAACTATGTACACAAAAATACAAACACACGCATATGATTTTAATGATGAAACACTAGACAGATGCAGTACATAGGTAATGAGAATGTGAAGGGTATTATGTTACATTGGTTGTAAGTTTTCCCTTTGACCTTCCCAGCAGAGTTTAAATAGCTCCGACGTGTTAAACCCTATGTGCGTGAGGAGAGGTGTGACTTTAGATCTCAGGGCTTTAAGAGTGCCCACTTGAGTGGCTCTGTGCTGGGAAGGCAGAGACTGGAAGAGCAGAAGCTTTTGTTGGCTTTTCAGGTGTATTTGTATTCTTTGCCTATGAATTTTGGGGAAAAAAGCAGGACAAATTGATTCTTTGGGCCATCAGCTGAGCCATACTGACCTCCTGTAAAAGAATCCATAAGGAAAAAAACCCAAATACCTTTTACCCTCCCCCTAAAAAAAAAAAAAAATCAGGAGAAAATAATTTAGCTTTGAGGATCTCATCTGAGATGAAAATGCCAGGCTGAGAAGCTACAGGGCAGGGGAAAATGACAAGCATTTCTCTAGGGAAGAGATATCTGGTGGTGATGAATGACTAGGTATTACTGAAGGGAAAAGCCCATGGAGGAAAAAAGCAGGGAAAGCTACTGAGTTCCCCCCAGCAGCAAGCAGCCTCTATCAGGAAGGAGCAGGGAGGTAAACTGTCTGTGACACAGAATTCATTATCTCTACAAGGTTTACTTCTCTATAAAAACATTACTCTACAATAACTGTGTTTCCTGTCACCGATTCCTGGTTGGTATCTCCATACAGATCAGACCTGTTAAACTTCAAGACAGGGAGATGGGGTCATTGTTGCTCAGGGAGAGACAATCCTGTGTCCCTGCAGAGGCTTAATTACAGGCTCAGTGAGTGATCTCTTTGGGCCTCAGTGGTGTTTGCCCTGACTGCTACATTCGTAAGGATGATCACATGACATTTTCCTCCTCTTGGTTCCCTGACTGATCCCTGAAATTGCCTAACCTTCTTTGCACTGTGCACAGCTACCACTCCTGTCTCCTGTCACCAGCTTCTTTATGGTACATGATTACTCTTCCCTTGGAACAGAGCTCCCCACATCTCAGCCAATCTTGCCTTTATATTTGACCATAAAATCTTACGAAGTTCAGAGTCAGACTAAAGAGTCAGTTAATTTCCCAGGCAAGCCTTCTCTTTTACAAATATAAACATCACGTTTTTTGTTCTTCAGTCACGTGATTATCACTCTGTACTGGAAACACTCATTAACCATCCTTGCTAATACACATGAAAAGTCTCATTTTGGTTAGTGCTTTGTTCTGGGAGAGAGACAGTCCTTTGGTCTTTTGAGAATTTCATTATGCTCTTGTTCTCAAAGTATTAACATTGTATGTAGGTATGTGGTTCTAAAGAAGTTGTTCCACTTGTATTAGCTGGATTATTTGAAATAGAAGGAAAATTGTTTATGGGTCCAAACTTCCAATTCATATTAGTCAATGCAGTAGTGATTCAATAAGAACACAAAAAATGGTTTACTTTTGCTACCCAAAGTGTCATTCCTTAAAGCCATGAGAACAGATAATAATATATCTTATTGTGATAAGAAGAGTTACTTGTCACACAATTTTAATCCAGCTCCAAGTGCAGTGCAAATTTCAGCAGCCAGTCTGTTGAACAGACAGAGCCTCCTAAATCTGTACGGCACAGAGTGCCAAGTTAACAAGGAAAGCACCTACATCATTATGAGGAATTATAGGTCTGAGATATGACATCATTTAACATTCCTCTGTCTCTTCCCCTTCTTTGTCTTCCTGGAGGGAAACTGGAACAGAAGAAGAATGTTATGTCTCTTGCTAATGAAAAGTACCAATTTTTTTCAAAATTCATCTTTGTTCTAAGATCTTGGTTAAAGAAACAATCTTTGAAGCAGTAAATTTTTACAGTATTGCTCTCACCACATGTTCCATAGCAACCTTTGATTCTGAATTTGAATAAATTTTGTGCATATTTTATGAGAATATTTTGAGTCTTAAGTAGGTTGACCATAAATGGAGACAACTGTACTGAAGAGCTTGGTTTGATTAGTTGTTTGGTCTAAGAGTGCCATTGAGTGTGAGGTTCAGCAGGAGAGCTGAGGTGTACTCTGTGCACAAGAACTGCAGAGAAAGGCGGCTATCTACAGAGTCAGCAGCTCACTTATCCTGGGCCCAACCAGGAGCAAATTCAATCCCTGCTAATACAGACAACCTTCCTCCAAGCTGTGTGTTGGCTTGGGGCAGGGGGAGGTGAGAGAGATTAGCACTTTGACAGTACCGCTTATGTCTGAGATGTTTGTGTCATATCTGTCCTCTGTACGTGAGCCAGTTGGAAAGTGCCTGACCTGCGGTGGAAGAGCAGTCTGTGGGACCATTGCTGCTTGGCTTCAAGGCAAGGCTCATCGATCTCATCCAAGACTTTTGTTAGACAGTCAGAATGCCATATTTGGCATTTCTGTATTTTTTAAAGTATTTTTATTTTGTGTTACGGAAATGCTTTATGCTCTCTGAAAACACACTGGATTTGATTATGTTAAACAAATTGGAGAGCAATTTAGCAATGCTGTAGCCTGGCTTTCCAACTCAGGACTTACCTTACTTATGCTCCTGGCCACCAGCACTGCTCTCGGGAGGCCAGCTTTCCCACTGCTGTGCACAGTACCAAGTAAGCGTTAATTTGGTGTACAAGAACCAGCTGTCTTATTTAAAGCCAATTCATGTCTTTCATTCACCCAAACCATCCTATTGGACTTGACCATTGAACTCCAGCTAAAAGTGACTTTGACTTACCTACAAGGCATCAGCTGCACCCTGTTAGCTTTAGTAAGTAATTGATCATTTATCTTGGTCAGATTTATCATTTGCTTCCTGATTAAATTAAGGAGTAGAAATTTTCACAAATTAATCATCCCAGTGGTTTCTATTTTATTTGCGTTCTATGGCTCTAGATTAAACTTGCCAGCACTGCTTACGTATTCTGAAGGTGTTCTCTTTCATATGTCTTCCATTTCCTGGGATGAAAAAATAAAAGAGGCTTTCATGCACATGCAGCAACAGAAAATAAGAGTCTGTTGTAATGTTCAAAGTTCAGATGTTCAGCAGCTCAGCCAGGTACCCTCTTGAGGCTGCAGTGCAGAAGCTGTTGAGCCTAGCCCACATTTTATTAGTTGTTTCCTTCTTTCTAAGGAAGGAAACTTTTCTACAAAAGCTACTTGATTCCTTTTTACCATGCTTAGCATTGCTGTGATGAGGCGTGTACTTCCTTATTCTCTTGTATTTTCAAGCAGGTCTTAATTATGGTAATTTCATGTTTTACCTCCATATGGAAGAACTGCAGCTAAGAGTTTCAAATGAAGCCAGAATCTGTCCCTGCATTAATACTGTTGCAGGCTCTGTTGCATTACAACCAGAATGCTTTTTCTAAGAAGCAGATAATGCTGTTTGTGGGCAAAATGTATGAGTAAAATGCTTCAGTCAGTTAACAGACTAAATAAATAAATAAAATAAATAAATAAATAAATAAATAAAAATGAGGAGGAGGAAGAGGAGGATGATACGTTACGTTGCACAAATTAGAAAAATAAAACTAATGCAAGAGTTAAAAAGGAAAATCTTGTAAAGAAACCTTGTTTAAAAGTAAGTTCCTGAATTATACCATTAATTTAGGACTTGGGCTACTAATGGGAAGAGTTTGGCTGTTTATGGTACTACAAAATTAATGTTTAAAAGCTGGCTTTTATAGATTACTGTGTTTCTGCAAAGTTCTGTCATGGAACTTGGAACTCACTCAGAGCCAAAACAGTTTTCCTTTTGTTTTCATCACTTGTCCTTGCTTATGACAAGGGTCAGCATTTTTAAGTACAATGATTTGGAACTGTTTGAAGTAAGCTATTGCTTTGTTCCAGTGTGTTAATCAGGACCTTGTAATTAAAAGTAACCTCCCAAAAATTAGCCAAGGGCTTTGTGGCTCCTTGGCACACTGCATGGTTTGTCGCTGTGTTGTTAAAACATTTTTATGTTGCTTATGGAACAGCTTAACTATCCAGGAAGAAAATACCCAAGTTTGCTAAATACATCACTGTCACACGCTTGTGTCACACACTGGAGAAAAGGTTAGCATGGAATGTTATACTTCCTGGTGCACTGACTGCTGAGAGAGGATGAACAAATTTTGGAGAACTGGTAGCATTCATCAGCAGGGCTTTAATTTTTCAGATTGTAAAAACCCTGAGTGAGTTAAATATGTTACTTAAAATCTGAATGACAGCATAAAATACGAGTAACACGTAGAGAAGCGAGAAAAAAAAGATCAAGAACATAATGCTTTTAAGGAATTAATTATTTATTTCTGATTTATGTATTATAGTCATTGAGATTGTTAAAAACCAGGAATCACCTCCTAATGGTACAAGAAGCAAGTATGACCACCAGTTAAATATTTGGGCAATAGTCCAGAAACCTAACTTGCATATCTGCCTATATGTTGACTTGACAGCTTTGCTCCCTTTTCTCATTTTCTCCTGGAAACCCATCCTTCCTCTTTGATACTTTGCCTCTTTCAACACCGATGTCTGTGAGGCTGGGGGCACCCAGCTCAGCACTCTTTGGTGGGACTAGGTTTTCAAAAAGACATGGCATTGTCTGGGCAGGAAATTAAAATCAAACCAAAAGCAATATATTTCACTTGCTGTACCAATTGATTGTTGGAAATAATTATGGGACATTCAGTGGAATATAAGGATATGGAATCCAAAGAATTAATAAAACCAGAAAAGAAGCAGAAAAATTTGTGGGAAAGTGCCCTAAGAGGACTAGAAAACACTGTATCCTGAATGCAACCTGTGATTTAGGAAAACTCTAAACTATAGATTGCCAGAAGATGGGAAAGTAAAATAAAAGGAAAATTTTTCTGTATTCATCTTGTTTCTTGTTCCTCCTTAAGTCACTTGGAGACAAGAGAGTTATTTAGATTGCCTCTGGTCTGATTTAATGCAGCACGTCCTTCTTAACAACTTTCTCTTGAGAATGAGATTCAGAAATATGGCTAAAAATTTTGTCCTGAATATTTCACTATTTATTTCCAGTGTATGTTTTTCTTTTAATTTTAAATATTGACATATTATCTGCTATGTTTCAAAATAGTTATATTTATTGCATTTTATTTGATCAGCTGCATTTTAACTTCAGTGTAAGAAACTCCCTTACTTACCCTAATGATACTGAAGAGATTATGTGCTTGTTGAAAGTTTTACAGTCTTCCCTGTGAAACAGGCTCTCATGATTGAAGAATATATATTAGCAGCTTTTGCTTTTATGGATGCAATCTGCTGTGTGTTTTCGGCATGAGGGCATGAGAAAGAGAATGAGGAAGAGAGAAAATTGTAGGAACTTTTTCATCCTGTTGCAAAGAAATAAGACTTTCAGGGTACAGGACAGTGGTGTTTTTTGTGCACAGATATTAGCAGCATCAAAACAGTGTCACTTGCAAGTCCTACGAATATTCCTGTGCTGAGAACTTAACTAGTACATCATTTTACCTTAGCAGCAGCAAGGTACTCAGCTCTTGGCCTGAGGAATTAATCTTCTCAGAGGCTTTAAAATATTGTTAAAAATAAACCAGGATCACTTAAAACATCTTGGTGGTTGTTAATCTGCTCCCCTCTGCATCTAGTGTCCAGGCGTAATTGCCTTGTATGACCTGGTGATGAATTGTTCTTATGAATAGTGCTGTGCCTGGATTACTTTGCAGTTGCTAACCTAAATATTTGCAGGGAGGATTGCCCTTCTTTCAGGACCTGCTTTGTATTGTGTGGGGCTGTTAAGACTGATAAACCTTAATGTAATTGATATAGCAACATGCAGACATGCCTACTTCTGTCTTTTTCTTTTCAACTGATTTTGTTGCTATTTTTCTGTGTAGAAGATTTGGCATGAACTGTTGGTAGGTGAACTCTGTATTCCATGTTGGTATATTTTTCAACTGAACTTTGAGATAACAAAAAGTGGTGGAAGAAAGGCCCTGAAAGTCAACTCTTGTACTTGTGGAGCACATACAGCCTGGGAAAGATGTACTGTTTTATTAACATGTCCAAACTCGGGTTACCATATTACTGGTAGCAGTGTGTTTAGCGTCCAAGCCTGCTTAAGCCTTCCTTGCTTTGGTTGAGACTGCTGGCGGTGTTTGTAAAATGCAACAGTAATTTCCAGAGAGGGAACTGTCCTCTGAAAATGTAACAGATTTCCAACTATGAGCAAAGGCAGAAATTCTGCAGCCACATGAATATTATCAGATGCTAACCCTCTCATGATGGAAATCCTGGTTGTCATGAGTAACTTAAGCCATTCCCATATGTGCCAGAGAGACAATACTGCAGGGCACAATCAAGCCAGGAGGTTTCTGGAGTGCATTGAGGATAACTTCCCCACCCTGGTGACTGAGGAGCCAATGAGAAACAGCACTTTGCTGGACCTCCCTGAGCCTACAAACAAGAAATATCTGGCTGAGCGTGTAAAGGTTGGGAGCAGCTTTGGCTTCAGAGACCCATAGTGATAGAGTACAAGATTCTTAGCAGGATCACAGCCCTGGGCTTCAGGAGAGCAGACTTTGGCCTCTTCAGGAATATCCTTGGAAGAATTCTGTGGTGTAACATCTTAGAGAGAAGATAGGTAGTTGACTTTCAAGAATCACCCCTTGAATGCTCCAGTCCAACAAGCAGGAAATCAAGCAACGATGGTAGGAAGCCTTCATGGATGAACAAAGAGCTCCTGATAACTTGAACATCAAATGGAAGAATACAAGAGTGTAGTGCATTTACATGGCAGGGTTTTGTCTGTGGGACCTACAGCATGGCCTCTGTGAATAGAAATGAGGAGCTGGGAAAGTATAGGCTAATCAGCCTCAGTTCAGTCCCCAGGAAGGAGGAGGATCAAATCTTCCTGGAAGCCACTTCCAAACTTACGAAGGACAAGAAATTGATTGGGAATAGTCAACATGGATTTACAAAGGGGAAATCATGCCTGGTCAAGGTGATAGCCTTCAACAACAAAATGAGCAGCTCCAAGGACAAGGGGAGAGCAGCAGATTCTAGCAAAACTTTTGACACTGTTTCTGATCACATGCTTCCAGGCAAACTGATGAAGCCTGGACTACGCAAGTGGATAGTCAGGGCATTTAAAACTGGCTGAACCACCAGGTTCTAAGATACGTGATCACGGCACAAAGTTCTTCTAGAAGCCAGTGCTGCACCTCAGATGCCAGTACTGTGGCTAATGCTGTTTAACATCTCCATTCTTGATGGAACTGTGCACCCTCAGCACATTTTCAGAGGATACAAAGCTGGTTGTAGTACCTGTTACACCAACTAGAGCATCTGACATATGATGACAGGCAGAGACAGCTGGGACCATTCATCCTGGAGAAGAGGATGCTGAGGGGATCTTATTAATGTGTATAAATACCTGATGGGAGTGAAGCAGTATATAGGATAATGAGAACAGAGCCAGACTCTTCTTATTGGTGTCAGCAAAAAGGCAAGAGACAACCTGCACAAACTGAAATGCAGGAAATGTATGAAATTACTGAAATATTGGAACAGGCTGCCCACAGATGTTGTGGAATTTCCATCCTTGTAGACTTTAAGATATTATTTAAAACTTGACAGGACATGGCTCTGCTCGCCTGCTCTAACTGATCCTGCTTTGAGTAGGGGAGTTAAACTAGGTGACCTCCATAGGTATTTTCCAACCTCCACCCTTCTGGGGGGCAGGGGTTGGACTGGATGATATTCTTATATGTCTTCCAACCTCAACTCAACCTGCTATTCTGTGAGTTGCAGATTGACTGGAGATCAATTTGTGCCATGTAGAATTATTTGCCGTTCAGTTTCTCCTAAAATTTCAAACCAAAAAGATGTATTTATTATTTTCTTCATTTTCTCGCCTCCCAGCACCATGAGCAAAATTAATGTTTATTTGGCAACACCCTAGATGAGCACCCTGATAAGTGACCTGAGAACAAGAAAATGACTTGGACTTAGCCTTTTTGATAATGTTTACTTAAAGATTTATAGGAGCAGAGGAAAATCCCCTTAACTTTTGTGGACCTTGTATCTGACTCAGCTTAAAATTGTAAAAGTCCAGTCTTTCATGAGAAGATCGCAGCTCTGAGGAGTTTGCTTCCTCTTTTCCAGTGAAGGTCTTGAGCCTAAGTCAAATATTGCAGAGTTGTAGTTCTGTCTTTATCCTCTCATACAGTTAACTTCCTTGGTACTGTGATCCCAGCAGATCATTCAGCTAAAATGAATTTAACTAATAATAGGGAATTCCATAACATCTGAGTTTCAGATTATTGCATGAGACATAATGTGAAGCCTCATATTTCATTATAAATTATTAATTAGGTTTTGAAAATTATCTTTTATACATAAACCTATTATTAAGGAAATCTGCTGGCACTTCCACTTTTAAGAAATGAATATAATATTGCCATTAAAGATTCTCATTTTGATTATTCATGGAATAACTACAAGAACTGTAAGATAGAAATTAATTTCTCTTTGAATTATTGTTCTCTTCATTCATAGTTGCAGTTATTCTTCACATCTCTCTAATTCAGGAAAAAAAAGCAATTGAAAGTTGATCATATCTTCTGTGGAGGAAAAGAGAAGATTGAATCACATTCCAGCAGATCATCTGTAATATAGAACTGTGTGTCCTATACAGGGATATACAGGAGGGAGCGGTACAGGTCCTTCTGACTGGAGAGCACAAAGCCAGGTGCACTTGATATTTCTGCAGGTGATGCGAGGCTCTTGGGCTTAATGTGGGTCTCTGGGAAAGTGGAGCTGCACCCCCATTGTACACCAGGCGGCAAAGGCAGGGAGGTGCATGTCCCCGGCACATTTCTGGCAGGCGTCCATCTGGTTTTCCACACTCTTCTGCCACTGGGATAACTCTGCTCCCCACCAGCAGTGCCTGCTGCACACCCAGTTGCCTTCCTGTGCCACTTCGCAGCTCTCAAAGACATAATCGTACCTTTGATTTCTGCCTCTTTCATCTGCTTCAGTACCACCAGGTATGACTTTGGCATTTGGTTCTGCTGCTGACACTTGCCAGTATTAGAGTTGGGTGATAAAGTTTTGAGGTTCCTTGTTATTTTCACTTTCACTGATGTGTATTCAGCGTGTGCCGTTCTGGGTCGTCCATTTTGTCCATTCTGTCAGGTGCAGCTTGCTCAGGGTAGATTCGGGCTGATAATAACTGGCTCACAGTCTGCACTATATTTAACTAGAAGGCTTTGGTGGCAACTTTAGATTATTTCTGCCTTGACTATTTAATTTTACTTTCACCAGGATACTCCCAAATCTTTGCTTTCATATGGTAAATGTATAGGAATGCTGCATACAAGACTCTTCAAGACAAAGATTTAATGAAATGTTCCTGTAAATATCCTTCCTTCTGTGTTACAGTTATTCCAAGTGTATGTTTAACTTGCTGATTTCACACACTGCTGTGCAGCCGTTTGTTATATATTAACTTAAGGCTCAGTCCTGCAAGGTGCTGACTGCTTCTGGATCATGCTGAGTCCCTTTTCCTCCCAGAGGCGTTTAAGGGCTTACAGAGGGCTCAGCAGAGCTGAGCTCAGAATCCAGGAAACAACAGGCTCTTTCAAAAACCAAACAGGTTTTCTGGAACAAGGTTTGTACTGTAACTGGACAGTATTTTGTGCAATGGATTTTCATACATTTAGATTAAATATTATCCAGAAGAACAGATCTTGTAGTTAGTGGTTGCTGGAAGACATAACCATTTAGGTATGTATGGGGGTAATTAATTGCATTTTATAATTATGGTGTCATTAGTTGTTCCAGTTAAGTGCAAAACCATGACTGAGACTAGTATCAAAAGTTTTGTGTGTTTGCTGCAGTGTGGTTTGTCCCTCTGTTAATGTGTATATGGTTTTCAGAGTTGCAGATAATCTGTGCAGTTCATCTAGCAAAGCCATTCAGGCATTATTCACTGCTGAGCTCACACACCGTGCAACTGGCTGCTTGTGCTCTGTGACTTCAAGGGGATCCCCCTGGCAGTGGCATTGGGGGGCAAATTCCCTGGCATTACTGCAGCTTCCTGGACACACCTTGGGCAGAAACCCACGCAGTCATAGAGATGAGCCACTGGTGGCTGTATCTGGGGTGTCATCACTGATGGCATTGGGCCAGAGCGCTGTCCTCCACAGTCACTCAGGAATTTTAAAATAAGGCAGATTTTGCCAAAGGGTACTAAGTTGATCTGTTGCTTACATTTTGGGAAGCCAGGAGAAATACAGAGTGACCGAATGTATCTTAATGAGACCATCCTATGGTGTAGCCTGTGCAAACTGCACTATTAATTATTACTCTTTCCATGAATCTTTTTTCAGAAGATGGTACCATTGGTCTGTGTTGTAATGTATCTGGCATTGAAAAAGTGTTGCAACATACTGTTTCTAAAAAGCTCTTCTCACTGTTTTGTGTGCAGATGAAAACCATAATCTTCCATTGTTTGCAAGGAAAAAGACAGGACCTGAAAACTTTAAGTAATGTGGTTTAATTCCAGCTACAAACAAGGAAAATTACTTTCAAAATGGCAGCTCCTGCCTTTCCTGCTAGGCAAGGAAGGAGACACTCTTTGATTTTGGTCCTGGTATCACCTGCAAACAGTGGTAATTCAGAACTACAAACTAAACCTGAATTTTGCTTTCAGACTTAAGGTTGGCCAAAGCCCAAGGCAGTTCTGCTCTAGGAACTGTTGGAGCAATCTCACTTTAATTCAAATACACCTGCGTGTTAATAAACGTCTCTTTTGCAAAGAAACAATCACACTGTTGGCCTTTGCTCTTACTGCCCCAGTTTAACTATCAGTTGCACACACATTTATTGTAGATTATCTCTTGAGATCAGTGTGATTTTAAGCATGCAATAGCAGAAAATAACCTACTTAAAACATTTGCAAGATCACAGCTCTAGCAATGCACTCTAACTGCAGCTGGGGTATGAAATCAGTATGCAAGTAAACTGAGGATTAAGCAACTTGCTGACTGCCCGTTTTCTTGGAGTAATGGCTGTCAAGTTGGCTGCTGTGCCTTTCTGGGGAGTAAGCAAAAAACCCAAACAAAACCGAGCTTTTAGGAGTCTTTGGTAAATTACAGTGGTTTCTCTGTAACTTTAAGCATAATTAGCTAAGCTAACAACTTAAAAGTTAAGAGTTGTTTACCCATTAAGGGAAAGTCAGGAAATAGGTAGAAGTTTATGGGAACAAAAGTAGGTTACTGATGCCAGTGAAGTATTTTCCAAAACTCTCAGCATAGGATGAAAGCATCACATGATTCCATATAAGAATACTACAGCAGAAAGAAGTCACAAGTACTCAATATCCTCCCTGGGAAAACAGCTCCTGGTTTAAGTGAAATGAACCTGGACTTGGTCATATGCTAATTGCTTTTCATTTCTATGTGTTAGCAAAGCTGTTTAATACTTGCTATAAAGCCTGGATTTCACTCTCTCTCATTTAATACCAGGTTAAATCTGAACTAATAAGCTCTCAAAAGCTTAGAGGTTCCAGTAAAATGAGATTTGGCTAAAAAATGCATGCTGGTTTCTACTAGTAACAGTGGTGTAGCTTTGGTGCTCTAGGCAATGAGAGAAGTGACTAGTGAGAAAAGAGAATGTGCTTCACTGAGATGTTAAATGATTTTGTAGAAGTCATGGTGTCTTACTGTAAACTTTAGGAAGGGTTTCTTAGCCTTCAGAACAGTGAAAGATGTAGTAGTCAATTTTGAATAATTTCCAAGTGTTTATTTGCATAACGTATTTTGATTAAGTTGGAAAATCAAGACTTAGAATATTGTGCATGGAGCAGGATGGCTGTATTTTCAGTGTTTCTCATGAAGCAAAATCTGTGACTCTGAGGGTTGAACACTGAACAGGAGCCGTTTATGAGATGAACAAAATCAGGATTTCTCACAAATGGAGCATCTTCTCTTGGCCTGGTACAGTGAAGTACAAAGATAGTACTGCAGTGTGCTGAAATTGGCTGGTTACAAAGGTGCACCTCTGGCTCTTTGGTTAGAACAATTATTCTGGAATGTGCTGTCTGTGGCTCTTCAGGACTTTCAGAGTTAAAACTTTCATGCAAGTCTTGTCCCTGCTAGGAAAATTACCAGATGCTGACAGGGGGTGTCAGCAGTGCCTCAGCTGAACATATGCTGCATATGGCTTGGCTGCAGGCACAGACAGGGAGGCCCTGTTCCCTGCTGCTGCAGAGACTGGTGAAAACAGGCTTCAAACCAACTGATTCCAGCACAATAATAAATGTTAGCTCTATGCAGCATTCTTTCTACCAATGAGACTGAAAAACTATTCAAGTATAGATTGGCCTGCCAAGATTTTTGCTGCATCACAGTGAGGTGGCATCTTTACTGAGTTATTTTACAAATCGTTGTTTTGAGGTACACAGCAATCTCAATACTTGTGCATTGTGATTATATTTGTACTATTTTGTGGTGAGGCTGGATGTGAAATTGAGTCAGAGATTGGATACAAAGCAGATTAAAATCTCTATTTACCTTAATGATTGATTGTAATCTCTGAGTCTGGCACAACAATGCATCATAAAAATTAAATTAACTGCTTTCTGGAGAAAGTATTTCCCTGCTTTTCCAGAGAACATACTGAAAAATATTTTCTGCTTGTGGTGTTGCCACAGAATTTGGTGATAATTTGTGTCTCTTTTGTGAATCTGCTACAGGCACCCACCCAGCACCACCACTCACAAACCCACCTCCCACCCACACGTTCTGGTACCCTGTGGCAGAAACACAGCACATGGGGAATTGCTGAGGACAACTGCATGTTCCCCCAGCCCTTCACAGCACTCTTTCACAGCTCCTGAGAAAAATTTCAAGTCTGGAACCATTTCAGAGTCATGTTGCCTGTGGAAAGCATTTCCATTCTCCTTCCTGCGCTTTCTTCCCTGCTCTTGGATGCTTATTTCCACCTCCTACCCAGCAACAGCTCGGGTGCAGCCAGGGGAGCTGCTTCAGCTCACTGCCTGGCGGGAAAAAGCAGAAGGCATGTCCAGCATCATTCCCTTTAGGTGGTAGCACACTCTTAGATTGGCAGGAGCCATCACTTCTACCTCCATCCTTAGAGACCAAGTACGTCGAAGGAGATGATGTGAACAGGAATAGGTCATCTATGGGGAAAAACAGCATCTCTGGGTCAGTGCGTGGTAACAAGACAGCAAAGCAACCATTCCTGTCCTGGCATAGAAACAAGGTTTGCTGAATTATGTAATGAAAAGCAAGAGGTGGGAAGAGATCTGGCTCAGGTATTTAGTATTGATTAGATAAAAGACAGACCCTAGGACAAAATTCATGCAAACTCCCTCCCTTTCATTCTGGAACTGGAAACATGGCTCAGATCTCCAGCTTAGCAGTTTCATTATGTACCTCAGCATGTTGAGGGAATGGCTTGTAGGATTTTCCTCAACTGATTATCTGAACCTGAAGTTTAAACTCTTTTTAAAAAGGACAGTGTCACTGACAGGAACTAAAGTGCCCAATTTGCTGTTCATAATGTTTAGGGAAAGACAGCTCACCAATGTAAATTAAATTTTGTAGTAAGGCTATGTGTAATCTTTCAGGTTCAGAACTATCCTGCCCTCTTACAAGACATAAATTATTAGCCAAATCTGCAAACTCCAGTTTGGAAGATTAATGGACCATCATCAAAATAGTCAATTGAGTCTTGAAACAGGCACTTGAATCTGAACTCCTTTCAAGAAATGGAATTTAGGGTTTGTCCTCTGCACGGGTAGATAATGAATTATTTTCCCTATGTGTACACTTTTTATAGCTCTCATCACTGTAAGCATCAAAGTGCCAGAGGAACATTGATGGATTGGTCCTTGCAGACCCATAGGTTATAAGACACTACTCCTATCATCACATATTTTACACATGGCACTTAAGCTGAGAAAAGTATGCTGAACTGCCAAGGTCAGAGAGAAACAAAATCCAGAAGCTGTCTTCCCCAGCTCCAGGGAAGATGTCATAAAGACATCTCTCCTGCCTGAAATGGGTGTTTCCTTTTTTTCAGTTAGTTTACCATTACCTTTGGTGGTAGAAAAATACAGAGTTGTTTTACCACTAGTTATAGGAATATGGGTGTCTGAGCCAATGGTCATAAAGGTCTCTTGGAGCACTGGTTCCATTTCCCCCACTTCAGGCAATGATGTAATTTGGTAACACAGATACACATAACTAACTCCATCTCAGGCTACTAAAGCTAGGTTTACTTCCATGCTTCCTAATAGGAAGAGATGCATCATTACAGTGTTCTGATCTTAAAAACAATTGACTCTCCCACCAAAATGTGACTAACTTGTGTGGCTGCCACATCTTACAGAGGCTGTCAATACATATTATTTCTATTGATTCTTAGAAACAATTGTAATATTACAAATAACATAAGACTGCAAGAGACTTCTTTGACTATTCTGCAGATAAAAGTTACAATTTAATATGTACAGGGTTGTTTTTTTTAAACAGGACAAGTAAGCCAGTCCAAAATTTATAAATTTGTGTCTGATTCCCTGTCCAGACAAATACATTTTCAAGTGAGTGGCATTGTGTGTTTTCTGCATCCTTAAAATTAGATAACTTCTCTTCTGGACAAAATGAATAGGCAGTTTGCTTAAATGTGATCATCCATGCTTTAAAAAAGTATTCTTAATTTTAGCATTAATAATGAAGCAAATAACTAGTTACTACAACAGCAGAAAAACAGAATAATGACTATTAGATTAAGGTTTATCATTGTTTTGAAGTTTTTAGTCAGGCTGAATTCAGAGAACAAATGTTATTGAAAAGATCTGGCACATAAATGTTGTAGCATTTTCTGTCGCCTGCTTTGCTCAAATTATTCTTTCCTAGCTTTTTCATTGCAAGGTATTCTTGACACAGTAAATTCAAACAAAAATAGAAACTGACAAACTAAAGGTAGAATTAGCGAGACGATTTTTTTTGTCTGAAAAAGAAAGAGAACCATGGTGGAGATAGTAATTCAATGTTCTGGCTCAAGAAATATGCTTTTGAATGTTAATTTACTTCAGACTGTAATAAAGATAGCAAGTTTGTCATTGAGAGACTAGGGAAAGAAAAGTATTGATAGTAGATGAGAAATAAACTCCAAGCAAATATGTGGTTCTTGAAGGAAATGATCAATATCACCTAGGAGCCTCCTAACAACACGATGCCCCAATCCTTCCCACCAAGTGCAACCTGTTTCTCTTTTTCTTAATCTTACTGAGATATTCACTGTTCTGCCCTCATGAACGTATGAAGCTGTAATTGTTCAGAGTTTTTTCCTCTGGCCAGAATGGAATTACCCAGTGTCTGCAGCCACACTGTAACCAGGTGGGTATTTCTGTTGTGTCACGCTGGCCAATTATTCTGCTGACCTGTTATTTTGTTATAATAAGCATCAGAAGCAGGATGATCTTATGTAACTTCACATAATTTCTACTGATGTGGCATCATTCCTAACACGATCCACTACCTGTTTCACTTATAAAGCATTTCCAACTTTTCTAGTATCTGATAGACACTGTGCCTCTGCGGAGCTGCTGTATCCCTCCTCCTTTCAGCACAGCTGAATGATTTAAGTGAGCACTAAGTGCTGCTTGTGATTCCTCCCAGAGCCCAGGGAGAAGCACCATCACTCCAAAATGAAACAAACCCACACATGGCCCCCTTGCCACGGCTAACACACAAAAACGCTCCTTGCTGTCACTCCAGCACCTGGTCTGAGTTGTTCAATCACTCACTGAAGGTGGTCTTCAGCCCTCAAACTCCTCAAGGTCCCTTCTCTATGTATTTATTTTTCCATCGATTTTTTTTGCCTCCTTGTTGCATAACGAAGGTGCCTTCATGTCCTCAGGTAATTATGGAAGAACAGTTTTGAATAGAGAAGAGGGGTTGCTAGGGTAATTAAGCGGGTGGGGAAGAAGGCTGATAAAGAACTCCTAATAGTCACTGTTACATGCTTTTATTTTGAGCAAGGAAAATAAATACAGAATGGCTGTAGGGCCATCAGACTCTGCAGTGAGGGGTGTGACAGAGGAAAGGATGGCAGGTAGAGCAGAGCAGGAAGAAAAAGCAAAAGGATGCAGAGTGGGACAACTCCAACTCTGAAATCTCACCCTTTCTTCCCAACTAGTCCATATCACTTTAATGTACAACCATCTAATAGAAAACCTAATGCAACATTTTTCAAGATAAGAAGAAAATATATATAGTGTAGGAAAAAAAAAAGACATTCTTGACTGATCTCTTTTCCTTCCTATTTCTGTCAACTTTTCATCTCCACAGTCCTTTCTCTTCCTACTTCTTATACTTTCTGAGACACAAAATAAAAGTGGAATTCAGCCTTCCTAATTGGTAACTGGAAGTCTTCTTTATGTTAAAACACAATGATCTGTTTATTGGAAACTGCTCTTCTGTAGTACCAGCCATCTCTCCATGTCATGCTGTCTGAATAATGCCTCTTGAGGATGGGGAGGAAGAATAGCATCACAGTCAGACCCCGTGGGGTTATAAATAGCATTCTAGCAGCCTGAAAGGCTGAAGCCATCATTAAGTTGCATGCAGCTGTAGTGGTGTAGGTGGGTGAGTAAGAGCAACTTGGAGATGGGATAATGGTAACCTGGTACACAAGGGTCATTTTTCATTGATGGCGTCACTCCATTGGGCTATTGTGTTCTCCCTAAATTAGGTCCCTGTGTTTAAGAGAGCTGAGCAAGGTCAGCCTCGGCAAAGCACATTTAAAAGAAGATTAGAGGGGAAAACAGTTTGTTGTGTATTGTGATTTAGACCAAGTTGTGATAAACTTTTCTCACTTGGGTCAGTAACTACTTTTATCAGCAGCAAAGTAAATGCAACGAGAAGGGCCTTTAGGAAGCTGCACAACAGCCTCCTGCATGTGGGCAATGGGGACTTTCACTGGACAAATTAGGAAGTTAACACAGCAATTTAACTCAGGCTGTCCTTTCAGTGTTTTGTTAGCAATATGATTCATTTTGTCATCTTGGACATTTTCAATGCCAAGACAACAAAGAAAATCTGTTCCAATTTATTATTATTAATTTGGTTGCAGATATACAAAAATGGAAAAATCCTACACTAATTTCACACAGTTTATATTAAAAAACAGATTAAAATAACTAGCAGCCTGTATTAGTTTGAGCTTGCATACACAAACATACTACTCTTCACTCATTTCAAAACGGAAAAAAATTGAGATCTTGATCCTGCTCCCAGTGAAGTTGGTGGGGGAGTTGCCTTTAACTTCAATAGAAATATGACTCAGCTTAATTCCCCCTGTGGGACCTGTCAGTATGTAAAGATTCCTTGGAGGTTAATTGCTTGCAGAACAGACTTTGCCTGGGATCTAAAAGGAAGGTGCAAATTGCACAACTAGAGCCTTAGCTATGTACTGCAGCGTGGAAACGACACTGTCATTTAAAGCAAAGGGATCTCTTATTTCAGTAATCCTTCATCTTGATAATTAAATTTGGTCATTCATTAATTAAGAGTATGTCTTAAACAGTCACTTCCTTTGCCATCTTGCCCAATAGCTGTGGAAATAGAACAAATGCTTTTATGTTTTCCTGAAATTATTCCTTTTAGCTTCTTTTTGTTTGTATTCTATTTCAAGAGTAATTAAAAAATCACTATTTTGAAGTAGACTTTTAAAAAGTATGTATTAGAGAAACATGAAAGAAATAACTGTTGCAGAAGTGGAAGAGAGGATTTCTAAACTAAGTAGAGAGAATCACTCTTATTTGGACTTCTCAGATTTATGTGAGTGACTTCACTATATAAATGTGCCCCTTGCTATTCTGAAAAAGCTAAGAGATGTATTACTACCAGTTAAAAGCTGGGGGAAGGTTGTTCCTTCATCATTAAAACTCTATATTCATTCTCCCATGTCACATTTTTGGTAATCCTTTCCCACCTGTATTACACTTGGAATAATCCTTCTCACTCCTTGTCACATGTGCATTAAACCTCTTTTAAAGTACAGACTTAGAGCTTCTAAAACAAGCATTTCATTTTTGTTGCGCTAAGTGTGATGTCAAATCACTATTAGAAATCTCACGCATATACCAATCTGGAATTTATTCCTGAAGTTCCTTCCTTCATAAATTACTGTAATTGGTCAACCATAACATGTACTGCTGGCACTGCCCCTCTGTTCCCTGCAGCCTTTGTTATTCATCTGCAGGCAAAACATTCGCCTGTAAATAACACAGTACAGAGCTCAGTCTGTCAGAAATACCTATGCAAGTGCTATGAATTTGTTCACATTAGCAAGCATTCTCAGTGGCCAATGGTAATAGTACTCACATATTGTTTTTTTAGGACTGTAGAAAAACCCTAATATAGGAAGGACTAATCTCTGGAAACTTGAGTTTGTAATTTTAAGGAAACATTATGGCTTGTAAGAAACTTAAAAGTGTTCAAGTTTATAGTCGGAAAAGGGATTTGCCTTTTTTCTCATGGCAGTTCTGTTGATAAATTCTGCTTTGCATCATTTTACTAGACCTTGGTGTGACGGCACCTGAACACTATACACATTTATGAGCCTCCAAAAGAAAAGGATTCAGATTAAGAAGAGATTTCGTTAATTATTGGTCTCCAGTACAGGAAGTTAATCCTGTTCTCAGACACACTCTTTACTGTACTGCATCCAAGCCTCTCTGAATAGTACGCATGTGGGGAAGGGCTGACTGAATCAATGAAGCTGCAAGATTCAGCAGAGCGTTTTACCACATTATCAGCAGAAAAGCTATGATGAAAAAGTCTGGAAGATCAAAACTATTTACTTTTAGAAACTTGACGAACATCTAATTGACTAGATACTGTTAAATCTGTAATTGCAATTTTCTAGGTATTTTCTTCATTAAATGCAGTGCCATTTAATAAATACAAGACGCAATATATATTCTTACCTTATTATCTAAAGTGAGTTTTAGTGTGGCTTTCTAAGGAAATTCAGTTTCCACGAGCACTTCGTTAATCTGTCAATACCTTCTTTGATAATTTCTAGCTCTTCAAGCCTGTTTAATATGCTGATGAGCTTTAAATATTTTTAAAAGATGGTTTCAGATCTCACAACGATTCCTTACGTTTCAGAAACACTGGATAAAGAAAAGACCCAAATTAGTGGCTCAATTCAGCTTAAAAGTTTTCTCTGCTTTGTCTTTTTGTCCAGCTGGTCAATAGAGGACACCTGAGGAACTGGAGGTTCCCTTCTCTGAGCAGGCAGAGCTCATGGATTAAAAAGTATACTCAAAAGGAGTGTGATGCGTATACCTGGGATATCTATGGAAAGGAGCTTACAGGATCATAGGAACACAAATCCATTGAAATTCAGGGTTGAATAATGGTGTTTGAAGTTTTCAAGTGACTAGCACAAACGCTTATAGATACCAGGGAGACTGTGAGACAAGTTTATAAGACCTATTGAAAGTGGCTTTTAAGTCAACTTCTGACACACTTCTCGTCTCATGTAAATGAAATTTTTCTCATAATGTTGCCACTAAAGCCATTCTCTTGCCCGTTTAATCACCTTCATCGAGTCCCCCTTCAGAAACTTCCCTTTTGCAAGGTCTGAAGCAGATTATCTGCAGTGACATGACAACTTCCCCAGGCAGTCCTAAGCTAACACAGATCACCAGTCATTGTCCATGTGGACCCTCTCCATGCAATATCAGCATTTGCAGTCTTAATCTGGAAATTATTTATTTCTCCTTTGCTTCCCATGCCCAGCATCGTAAAGAAATCGTGTTCCCCCCTCATTTGTGTCCTTATTTCAAACTCACTCCTTCCATGGAGTGTACCAGAAAGCTGTGGCCAGCAAGAGCAGGGCTCCTAGCAGGCTGTGCCTGGTGCTGCTGACTGCTGGAGTGTCCTGTGATCACTCCCAGAGTTATTTGCTACCTCATTTGACCTGCATCCCTTAAGCCCATTTGTTTTGTCATCCCCTAACTACACCTTACCTATGAGAGTGTGTCTGTACTGCTCTCCAGAGAGGTAATTATACAGCATGTGCAGTCACACCAGTCTCAGAGGAGAGGCAGTGGGGCTGATGGCCTTCGCTAGTTCTTTAGGGCATCTGCTCTGCCCTGCACTCTGTCTTGTACCGATTTCATTTTGTATCTTACCTGAGCTATAATTTAAACCAGTTTAAATTATATCTACAGTTCCAGTCCAAGTGTAGAAATATTTCTGGACAATTAACTTTTTCAGCAAGGACTACCAGTTAGTACAGGTCTTTGTTAGGAGTCATGACACAAGGCTTTGAGACACTGTCTCACAAAATTTTCCTTGTAGTATATGAACTTTGTTCAGATTGTGCATAAGATGTTGCTCCTGCTGTTAAATCTGAGGAATAGCAGCAACCCAAAGAGTTGTCCAGGTTTCGGACAGAACGGCAGCCAGGGATCCAAGCGTGAGCGTGGTCAATGGGCCGTGCAAACTGCACTCGTGAGCAGGGCACACGGACCTAGAGATGGCGGGGCGGGGCACCATCGAGGAAATTTCTAAGGTAGTAAACGTGATCATCCCTGTGTGGCCGTGTGTTCCGCCGGCGGAGAGAAGGCAGGCTCCTTCCCGCGAGCAGCAGCCCCGCAGCCCCGGCGGGAGTCAGCGGGGGCGGGCGGAGCGGACCCTGGCGGGCGCGGGGCCGGCGGAGCAGCCGGGGGTTCGCGCCCCGCCCCGGNGCGCCGCTGCCATAGCGATGCGGGAGCGAGCGGCGGCCGGGACGCGCTGTGGTGGCGGCGGTGGGGAGCCCCGGCTCTCCCCAGGTAAGGACGCTGCTCCGGGGCCTCGTCCGGGGAANTCTCCCGCCTCTCCCCCGCGCCCCTTCTGCCCGCTCAGGTGCAGTTTCTCCCAGAGCCGCTTTCTGTGAGAACTTCCCTGCCGAGAGCAGCGTCTTGTGCTCGTTTATCGTTCGATGTTTTCTTTCCGCGTGGAAAGTTGCGAGCCGTACCGGGGCGCAAGGGCCGGCCGAGGGTTGGGTGCCCGGCGGGCTTTTGTCCGGCCCGGGTGCCGCGGCGGCGGGGCTCGGCCCGGCTCTGCCCTGCCCTGCTGCCCGGCAGGCTCCGCCGCGACCTCCTCGATAGGGGGGAGTAAAAACCTGCGGCGGGGGATGTTTCAGGCGTCTAGCTGAAGCGCAGGCAAATCCTTTCATCCGCGGAGGGACAGAGGCTCACTAAACTTTCAAAGTGCGCTCAGGAGGGAGCAGCCTTAAAGCCAGCGGGCACGGGCTCCGCGGCTGCCGCGTTTCACGTGGCGGTGGGGACTGGCTGTGCGGCGGGCTCCCGCGCCTCCTGCCGCTGCGCCTCCGCTTCGCCCACACCCCCCGTCCCCGCTGCCCTCCGAATCCCCGCGGCCCTTCCGATGGGAAGGAGACAAAGAAGGGTCCGGGGCTGCGCTTTTTCCAAAGCACAGCTGTACGCTTTCTCTCCTTGTTTCGGGGCGAGGGGGAGATCCCCCCGCCGCCCCCATGACCCCGCCGACAGTGGCAGGTTTTCGACGAACCCACTGCCCCTTGCTGAAATAACCGTGCCATGAGTTTTGTTTTTAAGGTGGAGCCTTAAAATGCTCCAGAGTGGGCGTCCCAGTGTTTTTTTGGGCATTCGTAATACGGTGGGGCAAACGCCTGCCTGCCCGGCAGAGACCCCTGACCGGGGCAGGGGACGCATGGCCGGTGGTCTCTGCACAGATTTCCCAAACACTGGAGTGTCGTTTGGTCTGCTGGATCTCCCAGGCTCAGCTGAGGAGGAGATCCCTAACAGCAGGTCCCAAACACTCCAGTCACTTTCAGATATAAGTTTTCTTCTTGCTGTCACCACAGCATAGCTCCGGGGTGTACTGCTTTTAGTTCTTGTTTTCTTTCATAGGGAAAAAGACTGCTGTGCACTTGATGTAATTTTTTAGGATTTTAAGTACAAGGGGACAGACAATTCAGTCAAGTGTCACACAGCCTTCCAACAGAAGCAAGCGTGGGAGAAATTATGCCTATTTTCCTCTCTTTTGGCTTCTGTTTGAGAACTAGGTGCTACTTGATGAATGTGTTTTAGATTAAAACTTCCCATGTGTCTTGAGGCTCAGTGCTGAGCACTTCAGGAGGAAGACTGGATTGCTGTTATTGGGGATTTCTTTCTCTTAAGTGTGTATGAGGGTTTTATTTACCATTGTAAGGTAGGTGTGGTAGTCCTACTGAATTTATTAGCTGATTAACATTAGAGAAACAAGTACATATTGAAATTATTCTGGTCTCTTAAATTGCTAATGAATGCAATTATACTGAGGGAGCTATGAATGCCTTCTCTGCACCCCTGCAACATACCTTTGTTCACTACAGAAGAACTCCTTCGTTTTGAGTGTGTCTTTATTTCCTACAATGAAGCTCAGACTTCTTTTAGTTGGTTACTTTGTAAGAAAATTTCTTAATGGTGGCTTTTGTTTTCCTGACGCAGGCAGCACCGCCTGAGGAGCTCAGCTCAGCCAGTCGATGTGAAAGCAAGGCAAACCAAGGTGCAGCAGATGAAGGGGAGGCAGCGAGGTCAGCTGGTGGAGACAGCAGTGTTGCTTTGAGCTACCCCAGCCTCCACCTGCATGCCTACAGCATCGAGAGCATGACTACGTTTCCGAATGGCTGTGGAAATGGCACCACCGTTACTTGTATAGTTATGGATAATAAAGAGCCCCAAAACCAGACTACCTGTGCCAGTCATAATGGGGGGCACGGCACCAGCAGCAGTCATGAGGAGGAACTTCAAGAGGATAAACTCAGCCCTTCCAAAATCATGCGCTTTTTCACCACCCCTCGGAAACGGGCTAATTCCAGCTCTGACAGGCCTCGTTCTCTGGTTTTGATGAGCAACTCATCCACATGGAATGCTTTCTCTTCTATCAGAAAGATGGGGTCTTTCAAGAAGTTGAAATCTTCAGTTATCCAAGGAATTCAAACAAGGGAATGCTCAGACATCTTGAATGAGAACAGCATAGGCACGCATGGTTCAAATGGAGCAGTGGTGCGAGTTCAGACTAACAGGTATTCCTATTCAGGGCCTCTACATGATTTCCAGAATGCAGTGGATGGTCTGACTTCTGACTGCTCTGATGCAGAGGAGAGCGATGAGTCTTTCCTGAGAAACACTCATCGCTCACGCAGCATCAGGCGGGCTTACGGTGCTGGCCGCATAAACTTGCTAGACACGGATAAAGTTCAGAGTCGCCACAACTGTGTTAGGCCAACGTCACCTGTCATCGCAGAGCCAAAGATCTGTGAAATTTTGGTGAAAGACTCTGAAAACAACAGGATCATTTATCGGAGAAGCAAAAGTTCAGATAATTTGAACTTTCTGAAGAAAAGCTCATTCAAACGGAAGTCCACCTCAAACCTTGCTGATCTGAAAGTTGCAAATGAAAAACAGATACCAGCGAGGACTGTGAGTGTTGCTTCTGCCGAGTCGGACAAAAGCAGTGGAAACCCTGAGAGGAGATCCAAGCGATGGAAGAGCCCTATCAGAGCAAAGGATTTTGACCGAGTTTTGAAACTTGTCAGTAATGTTACAGATGTTGCATGGAAGAAGGATGGCCCCAAGAGCACAGCTCCTTCTCCCACTGAGCTATCCCAGAGAACCAGGTCAAACAGCAGGCTGCACGATGACTATTCCCGCAGGGTTTCCAGCAGCACGGATCATGACAGGAAGAGATGCACCTCCTCGGTATCCAGTCCAGACTCTTCCTTGCCAGGAACACCTTGTCTGCAAAGCCCTGTGATTGCTCAGGATAAAGAGGCTGAAATGAATGTAGCTGTCACTGAAGATAAAAGCCTCAGGACGTCATCGGGTATCCCAGACTCTGATAGCTTTTCACCAACGCTGAATGACATTAGTCCATTTCCCAATGAAGTCTTTTATTCGGACTCAGATGAACCAAAAGCTACCCAGCAGTTTACAGATGAAGCTGAAAATCTTCATGTTCCGGTCAGGCCAACTACTCCAAAGCCTCAAAGTCCAACTGCAGGGAAGGTCAACTGCAGTATGAATTTCCAGTGTCCAAACCACCACAGCACGTTGTCACTGAGCTCATCGGGGAGCGAGGAGAAAGTTGAGGTACCGGGGCTGAAGGTGGGCAGGAATCCCGTTTGCTTCCAGGACTCAGTGCAAACTGTCTACTATGATGATGGAAACGAAGACAGTGGCATAAGCAGCCACTCTCAGCTGAGCCTCAATTTAGCCTCTGGTACTGAAGAGAAAAAGGAAGAGGTAAGAAAGAAAGCAAAATCCTTCAGAAGCTGTATGTATATATATATATATATATATATATCCCATCAGGTTTTGTCTTTATTAATGCAAAACAATGCAGACAATGCAAAGTAATGGCTGCTGCAGCTTGTTATTGCTAAAATATGCTGACAGCAATTATTTTCTTTAATATATTCTCTTTGGATGCTAATGTCAAATTATTTTTTCCTTGTGCATTAATATCAAAGGAAGTTTTGGCAGCAAAGCTATTCATGTACATTTTCAAGGGCAACCTATTGCACCCTGCAGATACACCACTGTGTCATGTGGCCTTGTCAGATTTTACCAGCCTGACCAGGGTCTGGCTGTGTTTCCTTCACAACTGAAAGGTCTTTTTGAAAGAGTCCATGTATTTTGAAGTAGTGTTGACTTACTGTGAAACACTGTGCCTGTGGAAACCTTGCAGAACATGGTAATATTTGTAGAGCAGTGTGGTGTGAAAAACACAGTACAGAGGTTCAAGCATTCAGTTGTATCCAATGTTTTCCCTGTGCAATGATGACCATACTGAGGGACAACTGCTTGCTTATGTTTTTGCTTGCCAACTGCAGACAGCAGTACTTCAGATGCTGGGCTCAGTGTGTTGCTACTGTTGTTTTGGTGAAGACACCATTGTTTTCATTGCACCTAATGCATGATTTCATACTCTCAGTGAATGGGTAGAAAAATATATTGCAGCACCTTTGAGGTAAATTCACATGATAACACTGCGCCCTCACCTAAAATATGGTGTGACACCAGAGAAGCTGCAATAATTTGGCAGTGTTGGTGATGAGCTGTCAGACATACCCTGCACCTGTCTGAAGCAGTGAGGCTTAGCTCAGCCCCAGTGATGTGCAGTAATGGGGTTTTGAGATACTCAGGCAGTGAAAGGTTTGCTACTTGTTGGAAAAAATACACTGGAGCAAAAATCCATCTGGATCTATGTGAATATCAAGTTATTTACAAAATAAAGCTGACATATCTTTTACACCACCTCAGTCTGACTACAGTATCTTAGCCCTTAGGTATGAGATAGGCAAAGGCAGTGCTGCAGCTGCACAAGCTTTCATGCTGTTCAGTTTTAAAATGTCTTTGAAGCTGTCCTACTTTTAAAGGCTTGGCACAGTTTTTGCAAACTAACTGTAAATGGTTACAGAGCTTATCAGTATTGTCTTGCTGGAGAAAAGCAAATTTGTTTACTATTGTGTTTGCAGCAATGGTAAGATTGAAAAAGTAAGCTCAGTGTGTGTGTCTGGGCTCTGAGGTTATTCCTCTTCTGGAGTCCTAAAACTGCTCCAGCCATTCATATTTCCCAATGCTCTCACTTACATGCAAGGAGATGCTTTCACACTGCCAGAAGAGGCGAGAGCCCTAGTGTGGATGGATGCCAGTTGTATTTCTCAGGAATAAAATGGGAGGTAGAATTAATGCTACTCATCTACCATCTAGTGGTGATCTGCCATCATGACCCAAAAGAAATTCAGCTGGCCCTTGCCCTTGGCTCCCAACAAACCAGTACAGTTTTTACATGAATGTGTGTGCATTGGGTGGATAAAAGCTACTGCAGTTTTTAGTTTTAACACCACATTCTGTTATTATCTAACATGCAATTTAAGCTTTCTCTTTATATTATGACATATTTTAGGTTAATTGTGAGTCTTTCAGTGCTTGCTTCAGTTGTCTAAAATACAGAGTGTGCACTGGTGGCAGCTCTGGGTTTGTGTAGTGGGCAGGCAGATAATGTGGGACGGATCCCTGCAAAAGATGGAAGAAGTGGTGGCCAGGGAACAGGCCCCTTTGGCTGTAAGCCCTCACTCTGCAGTGAGCACTGCCTGGAGCCCATGTGCTTGGTAAAAACAGCTGTGGCCACGCACATGGTGTAGCTGCATCCAGACCTCTCTTCTGATTGTAAAAAGCCAAGTTTTTGGAGGTGGTAGCTGTGGGTTGGAAGCAGGAACTGTGAAGAACAGGATTTGCTATTATCTTACTATGCCAGGGATATAAAGTCTGTCATTTCTTTTTTCCATGCCTGCTTCTCATGTCATACACAACCCTAAAGCTATGGCACTCAGACTGACTGCAAAACAGGGAGAGTGATATGGTTTCTTCCATTTCTTTGGAGGGTTTCATTGCTCATTTCTTCCTTTACAGTATGCTTCCCTCAGCACGGAGCTAGCTTGGCACCAAAGATACTTATGCCAGGTTATTTTTTAATTGGAGTTTATTCAGCCTGTAGGCACTCTTATGAATGCCATATAGTCACACAATGAGGTCACAGGGGTTTGAACTTTTGACTACAATTCATTTTTAACTCTACCTTACACCTCCACGTTACAGAACTATACCTGCCCAGCAAGTTGTTCCTGTGATGGCCAAGTGCTCCGTTTGCTCTCAACAATCATTGGAGATGTAGTGTGGAGCCATGTACATCACACGTCTGTAAGATTTTGTCTGAACCTTAAATGCACTGTGTTGATGGATAACTGCACTGTTTCCATGTTTCATGGATTTGCTTTTCTGTATGGATTTGATGTATAAGCCAGTATGTATTCCAGTGCAGGCTCTAAAGCTTGGAGACATATTTCGGTATAAAGCTTAGAAGGTGCTGACCAGTCAGGCTCAAATAGGTTCCCTTTTCAGGACCGGCTGCTGTGACTGGTAGCAAATGTAGTTTATTCCCATACCCACTCATCTAATAGATTAGTCAGCAAATGGAGTCTGTGGAATTTGGATCATCTCTATATTTTCCCAAATATGAAAACTAAATATTTCTACCATGTGTTTCCCTAACACTGTAAAGCTAATTTTGCAGTATGCATGCAAGGGTGACTATTAGTTCATCAGAACAGATGTTTTGGGGTTTTTTTTCCTTATGTGATTGAATCTTGAGATTCTGTCACTTCTGTTGCTTCATTGGTTTTACCAAAATGCAAGATTTGGACTGGAATGGGAGGTTTTTTGGTTTTTGGTCCTGACAGAGGTTGCTTCCCAGGGTAGAGCTAATTAAGTGCAGCCTGGATCCGTGCCTCAGCACTTCTGAAGCTACAGAGGCGTGAGTCACCAAAGCTCACCTGTGACACCCCATGCTTTGCCAGTGTCTGCTTCATGCCGCTGTCCTTTGTATTCAATATGTTGCTTTTAAATAGCATGAAGTGATGATTAAGTACAAGTTTGTACTTGTTTGGAGTGTTTCACATGGTCTTTGCTTTCATGAAGAAGAGCCCCATGTCCCTGAAAATAATAAAAACTTAAAGTCTGCTTTGGACTGGCGTGTCAGCCACTAAGGCTGCCTGAACAAATCACTGTTCTGAATTTGTTACAAAAAAAGTAAAAATCAAGTTATTTGACATTTCACCTAGTCTGTCACAAGCTCTTAGAGCACCTGGTATTTAGGTTGCCTTGCTGGCATCTGGCTTCACAGTGCACCAGACTTTTTATTACTTGAGTACCTTATCTGCATGACCATAAGTGAATGATAAATTACAGTGAAGAGGTGACTCTGCTATAATTAGGTTTGAGTCACAGGTTATTTGCAGACAATATTTTAAGCGTTCCAAGACCTGTCTGTTGACTCATTTATGTTCATGCCATACAAAAGTCACTGGTCCCAACTAGTCCACATCATGAAGTCCCCAGTGGTCAGCTGTTGGCAGAGTTGAGCTGGTTTGTCCTGTACAGGTTTCTGTGCTCTGAATATTGAGTGCAGGGGGCTTAATTTGGAGGACAGCTTATGGAGCTGAAGAGGAAGAAGAGCTGTATGGGTGGGAATACAGAGGACTCAGGTATGTCCTCACTGTTCATCCTCACTATTTCTAGCTTCAAAAAGTGTCCTCACAGTGAAGAACTAAAGGGTAGTAGCTGGGTGTGGTCATGTTCCATACCCACAAGGAGCAAGCGGCAGCCAGGAGTTGAGGATGATCATCTGTAGTACCTGCCTCGAGTTCCTGAATGCTGTGGGGCTGGGATTGAGCACACCTACTAGGAACTAGAGCTTTCAGCTCTCCAAACTTTTCCTTTTGGATTTATTCACCTCTGGTTCATCCACATGCAATTTAGAGTGTGGGTTAATCAACCTGATGTGCATAACCATAAATGTGATAAACTGTGAAGGGTAGTTAGGTAAAGTAGTGGGGGGAATTTCTTAAACTGGGTTTGCTCCTGAGGGGCTTGTAATTTGGAGTGAGGGCTCACCACTTCAGTGGCACTCTTGTCTTTCTGGCTACAGGGCCTGGGGACAGAGCAGCAGAGCCCTGTTAGAGCATCTTACGGAAAACTGAGGTTTCAGTGAGACCAAGCGACATTGGATTTGCGCTAAACTCTTAGCTGCTCTGCACAAGTCGGGGTGTGTTCACACAGTGTCCCCACAGTCACTCAGTGAGTGACTTCCAGAAGTGCTTGCCCAGAGCTAGACCAGAAACCACTGTGCATTGCTACAAATCCAAATTCCAGAATCCATCACTGCAATAAGGCAGCAGGGAGCCCTCAAAGGACATGAATAACTTTGTATCACAGCAAAAACTTCCAACTCTCGACTGCAGAGCTGTTGTCCATTCCGTACAGCCCATAATTATTTGCTGCTATATCTGCTACTAGGAAGAAGAAAAACAAGGCAGTCATGACTAATCTGAATTCTTGATCGGGCTGAATTTTAAACGAAGTAACCCTGCAGTTCTTAGTAAAATTGGGCATTCCTGAAAAATGTAGGATGATATAGGAGTTACTGTCATCCCTGCAGAAATGTTTTGGATGGTGACAGGGAAAGCTCAGATGGACTTCACGGCAGTTAGCCTGGGGCAAGCCACTCCCTTTCTTTGTTGCATTTGTGCACCTCTGCCTTTCCAGAGTGTCTCATACTTGGGTCTGCTGTCGCCATCCTGTGGCACCTCAGTAATAACCCAGGTGTTGCTCACCCTGGGATCAGGAGTAATAAATAGTGCCCCAGAAGGTGGAACTGCAGCTCTGGCCATGTGATTTGCTTTTTTACATCAAGTGCAGTGTTGAGTTGTCAACATTGAAAATCAGTGTTAGTTAGGTGGTTGAGATATCCGCAGTGAGCAGAGGCAGCTCTGAGCCACCTGCATTTTCTCTTGCTGGCCTCTGGAGACTGCTGTGTTGCTTGTGGTGCCGGGATGCTGTGGCAGGCTGGGAGATCAGCTCAGTGCTGGGGGGAACCAAGCACAGCAGCCTTGCCCCTACCCCATGCTCTAGGAAGTCATAGTTGGCAGAGGTAGAGTTGCCCACGGCAGCTCCACCCCTCGCAGGCTGGGGTTTGTGACTGCTGCTGGGACTTGCTGATGGCAGGGCTTGGGCTTGAGCAGGGACGATGAGGCTTTGCTCTGGAAGGGTGGGGAGAGTGAGGAACCAGAGGACCTCATTTTGGAGAGACTCTGAAGAGAGGCAGAGGCTTACAGCTTTTTATGTTTTGCTTTGTTAGCATTAAGTTCCACTTCCAACCTGTGATTATCACCTGGCGTTTGAGGTTTGCCAGTGAGTATTACAAAGATAGCCTGGAAGAAGGAAAAAGTTGCTTGTTTTGCCAAATAACGGGATTTAAAAAAATACATATATTTATATATAGACCTGTTACTTGATTTGGAGTGTTCTGAGTCAATTCAGAAAAAACTTACCGATTTATTTAGGGCTTATTGATACCTATACATCTTCTAAAAGGAGCAGAGAATATGAATACTCCTTTACTATACACTACATGCTTGCTGTTTCAACTCAGATACTGAAGTAAAGAAGGGACAGTATAAGACCATCCCCCAGCCATCCCTAAGTATCAAGTCACCAGAAAAACAGTTTTCTTGTTTTAGCACATTGCATTTTTATATGAGTGATATTATTTCTGCAAAGGAAATATATTTCCCTGCAAACTCCTCCCCTCTGCCATTTGGAAATATGTTAGCTGATTTGGTTTTGGAAATGAATTAGAGCAGGGGATGAAGGAAATCCTTGAGGCTGAGGAACAGGTTTGAGAATCATAAGATCCATTTGTCATTTCCAGTCCAGCCCTATGCTTCTTCTGTGACTTACATGACTTAACTGCTTTGTATCTGTTCCTTATCTGTGAAACGTGGATATTACCAAGGTGAATTTACTAATCTCAGTGAGGCATATTGCTGAGAGGGAAAGCTTTATGCTTTATTGTTGATTGCGATAAGCAGGCTTTCAAGGATCAGGTTAAATGAAGCAAACCTGCATAAAAAGACCATAGAAAATGGATGGCTAGATTTTCTTTGTATCTATATAGCCAGATCTCTTAATACAGTTTTATAGGTGTATTTGTTAGTCAAAACACCACAATTGCTTTGATGTCCACAAATCCCAAGAGGAGAGTTATATAAAGTTTTTTTTTTCCAATTTTTAAAACTTCTAGAATGAGTGTTTTACCAGAGCAGTTTGTGTTGCTAATGGGGGTTGATTTTGCTATGTCACAGGGCACAGTAACATAATTTTTATTTACTGCAGTGCATAGTATTTCCTGCATCCAGTCTATGAGCTCTTACTGGTGTGGTTCAGTGGTTTTCCTTTAGGGTGTCCTCCTCAGAAACAGTGCTTTGCAAATTTTTAAACTGGGTCTCCACACTTTCCTTTTTTTTTTTTTTTGTGGGGGAGGGAGAAAAGAAAAGGCAGGTTATCCTCTAAGCAGCTAAAACTTACGTTAAATGTTGAATATGGTTGTATTACTTTGATTGCTTCTGCTTCACTTGTTTATATAGGTGTAATTGCATTAATTTTTAAGCCTTTTTAAAAATTTTTTGCAGTTGTTTCATGGATTGTATTTTGCTGTCTTGAAGACCACTGGTCAAATAGCCCTTTGTATTCTAGGGACAGATAATCAATGCATTTATGTGGGGTCTTCCCAAAAGCTAATTAAAAAGAAAAGATGTTAGTGGCAGAGGAGGCGAAGTAAAGAAAAAGAATATAGTGCAATTTGCATTTAATTAGAAAGGAATAGATAGAAATTTTCTTCTTGTAAGTGAATTGGACTGGTTTAATGAGTCTGGTTGGTTTATGATCTAAGATGCAATCACTGAAGGTGTACTTTCTTCTACAGTAAAAGCAGTCATTTCCATGGTAGCTATTGCTGTGATGTTATCACTGTTGGAAATTGTCAGCCTGTTGTATCAATAAGGAATCACTGGGCTCCCTTAACACTTCAGGATCTTTTTATAAAATCTAAAAAGAAAGCAATAAATAATATTTTCTGGGATGCTTTTTTTATCCAGAGTTTCATAATCTCTGTGTCTGTTGCAACAGTTTGCTAAAAAACAAAGTATTGATCATGTCCATGAAACATAAAAGCTTTTGACCTCATTTAGTAGTGATGATAAATGAACTTCAACTAATGCTCTCCTACTCACATTTAGCAACAAGAAAAAGTGCAGAGGTTACCTTTTATCATGTACTTGGGTGGAGACATGTTGTCCAGACTTTTACTCTGTTAGGTCAAAGTGGTAAAATAATTTATAGCTACTAGGTCATCATCAATTGGCCCTTTTTATTTTTGATGGTTTGTATGAACTGAAAAGTCAATTCTAATACTACTGCTGAGTTCCTAAGATTTGGCAGTGACTGTGTTATACAGAAATAATAGCTATTTAATAGTCACCGATTATATATGTTATATAGCTGTCATTGCTAGTGTAAGAAATTTGTACATTTTTATATAGACCCCTAAATCTATGCAGAAGTGTATATTCCTGATCAAAATAAAGAGATGCCTACATGACATAGCACAAGTATTGTGATACTTTCAAGCCTTGTCATTTACAGAAGAGCACGACTGACTACCCATCACAACTTTTCACCCAGAAAATGTAGTAATTGTGTTTTGAAACTTTGCAGCCTACTCAGGTTTTCCTCGTAACTTAGTCGGAATCATAATCTGTTTAATTTATCACACCTTTTAATAAATTGCATTTGGAAAATAATATACGTTTTTGTAAAGACAGTATTAGATTTTGATTATCTTTTTCTCTGGGTTAGAAAAAGGCAGCTGTAGTTAGCAAAACTGCATTTCAGCCATGCAGCTCAAATATACAGAGATAACAAAACAAGAAGTATTGCAACTTATTGTGTAGCTAAGAGAAAAAACCAAACAAAGAAACAAAAAAAAAGAGGCAGAAGGGGGGCCAGGATGCTCTTTCCCGTGGAGAAGAGGAGGACTGGGGTCTTTGTCCAAGAGGCACCTTCTTGTGACTTCCCCGCAGATTACCAGGTAGATAAAAAACTTTCAGGAGAGGTGTGTCTGCTTACACCTTTGCACTTGTCTGTATGTGTACATTGTGAAGCATTACTGCAGTCAGAACATAAAGATAAAATTTTAAAAATCGAAATAGGTAATGGTAGGGGTTGAAATTCAGATTGGTGGTCAGGCAGCCTCAGCAATGTACGGTCATCAAGACCTTTATAAAGTGGTGATTTTAATTTGGGAGTTTATTGGCTAAACATGTTAATGAGAAAAGAGGCACTCAGGACTTGTTTTTCCTTTGCTGTCAATGGTGTCAACCCTCACAATTGTGCCAACAGCAGGAAGCTGACCTGCAGCAGACTCTGTTGGGTCAGACTTCTAGTTTGGGCTTTCCTGCAGCAGAGAATGGGGTCAGGCATGGAGGATGAAGGGTTATTCATGGCTGGTGTAACTGCACCAGCAAAAGTGCAATTTCAGGTACTGGGAATTTCTTTGCCATATCACTGATAAAAGTTGCATCCGCATAAGCAACACTTTATCAGTGCTGTAGGAATCAGATCTTGTCCTTCTTGGGCAGCACTTCCTCTGAGCCTTGGGAGCCACTTCGTCCACTCAGTTCTGAGTACTGAATTTATCAAATGTACACAGCAGTCTGAGTTATAGTTGGAGAACCTGGCTCTAAAGAATCTGTCTCTAAAGACTAAGCTAAGATTTCAGTGATTAAACACCCGACGCTGATGTTGCTTACCTTGGTTATTAATGAGTACAGAGAATGCTAACAGCAGCCATGTGCCATTAAATGGAGCAGGGTTGTACCAGTGCCAAGCTGAGCTGAGTGAGATCATGATCAAGCCATTGAAGTTGTTGTACCTGCATTGGGAAATCAGTCTGGGTCCGGGCATGGGAGGGGTTTGGTCTGGCTGGGCACAGCCTGCGGTGCAGTTGTTTACCTGGGAGCGAGAAGGGAAAGCTCCCACTGCAGCCTGTTGGGTGTGGCCAGGGGGTCCTGGGGAACACAGCATTAACAGCACACCTGAACGTGGCACCTGGAGCTTATGTGCAGGCTACTAAAATTCATCCTAGATTTCTACTGGCTATGATGACAGCTTTATTATCTAGCTAATGTACAGGCAGCTCCACTGCAGAATTGAAATCTAAATGTGGGAATCTAGAACTAAGAGTGACATATTAGAAGGGAACAATAGCAAATAAAAGTGTAGCCTGGATTGTAGTAAATGTTCATTTTAAAATGGTTGTATTTGTAGATACCTGCTGTCAGGAGTAAGGAAAGCAGTTGAAATACAATGATTTCACTGATTTGCTGTTGTAGGAATTTAGCTATCCAGAGAAAAGTAATTGATTTGCATCAGCACAAATCAACAGAGCTGTTTGTGTTTGCAGTCTCAGAGGAAACGTAGCTGAGGATACAGCCTAAAAGACAAGATTAATAATCTTGATTGCTAGCATTGGTGATCCTGTGATGTTGCTAGACTAGCAGGTGTAAATTTCAGAAAGTCCGTGGATTAATCTTAGACTTTAACTTCTCAGAAATCTCAAAATGCCTTGAAATTTTTGACCAGCACTTATAATGCGTGAGCCAGTGCACGAGATTTTGATTTTCATCCTATATGAAGTACTATGTGTATCTCTATACATCTGTAGATGTTCCCAATAATAATTGTACAACATCAGCCTGCCTTCACTTACAAAGCATTCATCAGGAGAAGGTAATTTGAGGTCAGCAGTGGTGCACCAGTATAAAGCCAGTCACAGGTGGAATACAGTTGTTTCCTCAAAATTTTTTCATTAATGTCAAGAATCACACTTCTGCTTAAGTGATTGCAGCACTGGAGTCTATGAGTTGTGTGCTGGATATTTTTATTCCTCCTAGTAAGTGGTCACTTGATCAGGTCCTGCTTGAGCAGGTCACTTAGAGGAAGGTGAGATTATCAGTGCAGTTTCCTCTGGCTTTTGCAACAACAGGATTATGTTTTCTCTTCTAGTATTATTCAGTGCAGTTTTTAGATCTAAGCCTAAAAACACACGTCCTTCAGCAGTGTTTATTGTACAGCAGAGATTAATCTGTCCGTCATTTGGATCGCTACTGTAGGTGGAGTCCTGCAGAACGAAAGCAGCCCTCTGCAAATGTTATTGCTCAAGATAAGGGTGTAAGCAGCAGATTATGAGATGACGTGTGACGTGTCCTTTCCCCAGTCTAAAAGTACAGGATCATGGTATGAACTTTGCCTGACTGGTTATGCAGAGAGTGTGCTCACATTTGTAGCTCTTATGGAGAAGACTTTGCGAAACAAAAACATAAAATGACCCTCATGAGCTCCTTTCTCAGTCACTGCATATGTGGAGACCCTTTGCCTGTGTCTGATTCTGAGGTAAGAACCTTATTTAACCTGTGATTTTGCTGCTCAAACTTGGAGGGGCTGTTCTTACAGGACAGCTTTACTGAAGCTGTGTCAGTGCACCAGCCAGGGAGTGACTCTCTACTGAATTAATTACACTGTTAAAACTGATCCTGAGCAAAAATCTGTAGAGAACCTGCAGTTCTTGCTTGAGTGACAGGTGTAATGCCATAGAAACAGAAATTTTTGTAAGTACTCTATCTAGAATAAATTTCATGCTGTAAGTGAAATAATTAAATGTAGAGCAATGTGTGATGTTGGTAATTTTTTCATAATTGCAATAATCATTTTAAAATATTGACTATTTAATTGGCTATTTACTGGCTGCAGTGCTTTCATACCATGAAATTAATCTCAAGCTGTCTTTCAAACAAAAAGCAACATCTGCCCGCTGTATCGTGTGGCCTAAAAAAGACTCATCAGGTTTGTAGTGGCCTGGCTGAAAATGGCACGTGGAGAAGAAGGAGACAGAAGATAAATCCTTTGTCACAGACATCATTGTAAAAGGCTGTTTCTGGGCTGCATGTTTGCTTTGACTATGCAGTTTCTGAAATGCCTTCATCTGGTCTGAAACAGATGAACAAAATATAGTTAGAGAGAGACAAAGCGATACCTTTCTTATTTGGAATACTTATTAGCCTTCTCTGTTTCTTTTCTATTTTTTATAGAGGAGCTGGGAAAAGCCAAGAAATTGGAAATTTGAGGGAAAAGCAAACATAAATTTTTGTGTGCAGATTTTTCTTCTGAAAAATTGCAAGGGTTTTACTGGGAAAGATTACAACAGTATTACTTCAAATGTATTGAAATGCTTAAAAATGTTCCCTCTAACAAGTGTTTCAGCTGAGGTTCTTTTATTTCCAAACTTGTAATACCTGTGCAATTATGATACTTGCAGGCATAAACCTCTGTGGGCCAGCTGTGCTGTTAAATAGGAACAACATGCTTATTTTCCAAGCCTCCTATCTAAATCCATCATTTTTTCCCGTGTTTGTGCTATAATACATCTCTGATCATAATCTGTATGATTTTATCCTCCCTGAGCATATGGGAAGTGAGCTTCTCCTTTCCAAACTGGATTAGCTCGCTCTCCCAATTCGCTTCTGGCTGCAGAATCTCTAGATCTGCCCAAGTGGGACTGTGAGAGCGAGCGGTAGGAGGGAGTGTGGCTGCCTGGTCTGGTAACAGCTTACAGTTACGTGGATCTGCAGGCAGTCAAACTGCAGCACTGCTGTTCATTTTCATCACTGAACAGAGGTGCAACAGAGAAATATCATAGAATGGGTTGGCTTGGAAGGGGCCTTACAGATCATGCAGTTCCAACTCACTAGCCATGGGCAGGGACACCTCTCACTAGACCAGGGCCAGGGCCTGGTCCAGCCTGACCTTGGACAATACCAGGGCTGGAGCATCCACAGCTTCTCTGGGCAACCTGTGCCAGTGCCACACCTGCCTCATGGTCAAGAATTTCTTCATAATATCTAATCTAAACCCACCTTCTTTCAGTTTGAAATTGTTGCCCCTTTTCCTGTTGCTACAAGCCTTGGTAAAAAGTCCACAGTTGAATTATTTTTATTTGTGTTACCTGTAATATCCTACTTGTGCACAGGAACAAGTCCTGTGAGCACAGAGCTATCTTTCCAAGATACCATTCCATTAATTCAGTGTTTGTGATAGGACCTGTCTGTACTGTCTGAGGTAATAGGTGGGTTTTTAGTGTTATTAGTCCTGTTTGCCAAAGAGATTGCTGATAGTTGGGTGTTTACCTTACTCATCACAAGCATCATGATGTCTCTCCTTTGCAAAGTTATCTCTTCCTGAATTGTCAATTGCATTTGTTGTATTTATGGTAATACTCTGTGTTTTAGAAATGATAAATTGATAAATTGATCTGCCATATGACAAATTCACAGATGATTAACTATCAGAAAATTCTGTGGCTTATTTGACTTGTTCACATTTAAAAAGGTTGTTTCTGATGACCACTGGAAGAGGTCCACATCCCAGGATGAAGAAAAGGCAGACTCACAAAAGGTCACACCCAGGAAATGGGGCTCTGGAAAAAGATCCCGGCCCAGACCTCTCTCAGACTATGGCCAAATGTCAATCCGAAGTTTCTCTATACCGGAAGATGCAGTTGCAGTGGAGTCTCAGAAGACAGACTGCATGGATGGAGAAAATCAGCCAGGACTGGCATCTGCTGGGTCTGTGATCCAAAGCAATACTGTAGGCTACCACAGAGGGCGAAAAAGAAGACCCATCTCCGTAATAGGTGGGGTCCATTTCTATGGAAACGATCCAGTAGAAGAGAGAGAAAATCTGCTGACACAAGTAAGATAAACAGATGTGCTCTGCAAACTGCAAAAGACCCTTTCACTTCCTTGTGTCTGTCTTCAGCCTAGAAAATAGAATGGATGCTTCCTTCTCTTCCTTCCCTTTTGTCAAGCTGACTTCATGTACTTAGAATACTGCTTTCCTGGTCACTAATTACTTTGTCTTCTTGATAAAAAACAATACAGCATGGAACAAACCTGCTAGTGACTTTGGGATAATCTTTTCTATATTGTGAATTAACCTGATTTTTTTCTTGGCATGGTCATTCTCTCTCTTTGTCTCTCTGTAAGGACTCATTCGTGTGTAAGACAGTTGTGTGTTTAGTCTCCTTACTGGTGGGCCTGAGGAGTACATTCAAATATGATAACACACTATTTATTGATCATTTCAAATTCTCCAAAAGCAGGTCTGTTCAAAACCTGTGGCATTAGAAGTGGTGTTCAAAATCTTGGTATTGGCATAGCAAGGATACTTAAAACTAATGAAGACATTGCTCGAGAAAATTGGTAATAAATTGAGAAATTAATGAAATTAAGAATCTGAGAAAACTGACAATATGAATACAATGTCTGTTTATGTACTGCTTATGTAAATTGATCAGGTGAAACAAAGGTAGAAAGCCTATAAGCAAGCAGTGTGTACCTGAGTAGTACCTATATTTGTCATCTCTGTTGGCTTAAGTAAAAGGTTGAGAAATTAAAAACTACTGAAAGGTAAAAAATTGCTCCTTTCTGCATGGAGGTAGTACTGAGGAGCTGCAATGTGTAGAGGAACTTACTGTTGTGTTGGTGGTTGTGGCCCCATCTCTCACTTGGTTGCGGAGCTTCAGGCTCACAGGCTTTTGTAAGACTACATTGGTCAGGCGTTTTCCACTTTCCAGGAAAGCTGGAGGACTTCTGCCTAAAGCAATTGTCAAGCCGATAAAGCAACAGAAAAAAAATACAGTATTTGCATCCTCAAAAAATTTGCTTCTGATGGTTATTAATGAAATTTGAGTCCTCTTACTCTTTCTCATGCCACTTCATCTCCTGCTGGGAAGTTTAATGGTACTAAATTGCTGAAACAATGGCAGGATTTTCAGTTTCCTGTGAAAAACATTTTGTGACATGAATATTGTTATTGTGTATTACACATTTTTTCTTTATAAGTCCCTGATGAAAATATGCATCTTGATGCAAAACCCCAGCTGAAGACAATGAATCTTTTACCCAGGCAAAGGCTTTTGTTTCAAATAATATGTAACTAATATATTTTAAAATTAATTTTATCTCTTAACTTGGAGGAAAAAAGAAGAGGAAAACTATAGTTTTCCTAATTTTAGGCCATCTTACTCAAGAATAATGGATGGGTTTCAAGGGATAATAAGTACTGGCAACTTACTGTACTGTGGAAGTGATTAAACACTCTCCAGTCCCTTCATTTAGTGCTGAAACCGAATTGAACTCTTTTCAACCCTTGTTCACATCAGTCTAAGAGTGAAGGAACATGCATCAAGGCAGCTATTTGAGTTGACTCTTTTCATGCTCCAGTGCTGCCATGAGGGCTTGACTGGGATTACATGAGCACATTGCTGGATCACTGTGGTCAAGACAAAAACTATGGAGCATTCCCAACAAGGGCACATTATTAAACCAAATTATGCCCTTCCCAGGACTGCCACTGAGGAAAAGCATATCCTTGTCTGTCCAGGGAAGGGATTTGGACTGAAGCCTCATAAGAAAATTTGTAGTGGCCCAGTAATAAATAGCTTTTTTTGCTTAATCCGCCAGTTATTTACATATAGTAATTGCCATCCCTTCTATTAGCTATTTGATACAACAAATCAGACTTTTTGTGATGTAGGATCCTGGTATATTGATAAGGCACTTAGGAAACAAGGTTTAAAGATGAGGTTGTAGATAAATCATATTCAATACACACTGAGGTTTTTACCGTATTCAATACACACTGAGTCATATTAAAAGGTAAACTTTTAGCTGGAATGTAAAAAAGGACTCATGAAGCAGTAATATATGCGCTAGAAGAATTTTTTGTGGGGCTGTCAAAGACTGCTCTTCACACAGGTGATTTTTTTTCTTTAAAGCCTTGAAAACCAATGGGAGTATTTGAAAAGTATAAAGCTAATTCCTTCTTTGCTGTATTTTGTTTTGGTTTGACAGCATAGGTGTGAGAAAACATTTTCAAACAATACTGTCATGGGTTTCGTAACAGAGTGTCAAGAGATAGTTCATTAAAAAACCATCCCTGATGTTTCAGATTACTTGATAGAAGTACAGTAAGAGCTGAACAATAAGAGAAGATCTAAAGATGAGTTTCTCTGAAGTTCGTGTGCTGAGGCCTGGCTGTTTAATGGCGAATGCTTATGCAAAATCATTTTAGCCTGGCTAATGTGGAGTTGTTCAGGGACAACATAAAATCAGACTCAATTTGCAAATACAACAGGGGTAGGTTCTCTAATAATTTAACAAATGAATGATTTATCCAAAGAAAATGGCTTTGAGGTGAAATTGCAGTAAACAGTATTATCTCCTTTTTATGAGACCTCTGGGGACTCAAAGCAGAGCATCATTTAGACAATTATTATTGTCTTTTTTATTTTACTTACAAGCAATACATTTCTTTGAAGAGAGCAAAAATCCACCACCTCTGCAGGAAACCTGTTCCAGTATTTTGCCATCCTCATCCTAAAAAGCCTTTTCAATTATATCTAATTGAGACTGATCCTCATTCAGTTGAAGGCTATTTCCCCCTTGTCCTATCACTACATGCCCTTGTAAAAAGTCCCTCTCCAGCTTTCTTGTAGGCCCCTTTGGGTACTGAAAGGTCACAATGAGGTCTCCCTGGAGCCTTCTCTTCTCCAGGCTGAACAACTCCAGCTCACTCGGCCGTGTCTTCCTAGGAGAGGTGCTTCTGCCTAGAGATTGTCTTCAAAAAAGAGTATTACAAGATGAAAATTATAGAGCATGTCTGACCATAACAGAAGGCTAAAGAGTTTTTAATGTAACAAAGAACTGTAATGTAATAAAACTTGTTCAGTGATGCTGTTGGACATGGTATGCAGTGTTTAAGCAATGCCACTTCAACATAGGGGATTTTTCTGCACTTGTAATTACCTGGCCTATCTGGAGAAACCATACTTCATTCCTGAGCTTTGCTCAGTTGGACTTGCTGGTAGCGTTACTAATACTGGATTTTCCTGTTTTCTCGGTAGCCTGTGACACGGCCACCCGTTCCCGCACACCAGGTGCCCCCGTACAAGGCTGTTTCAGCCAGGTTCCGGCCACTCACCTTTTCACAAAGTACCCCCATCGGCCTGGACCGGGTGGGACGGAGGCGGCAGATGAGAACATCTAATGGTAAGATGAGCAAGTATTTTTAACTTTGTAGATCAGAAAGTCTCACCCCAGGCTGAGCAAGAATTGGAACACAAAAGGTGCAAACCAACTCAGTGACAAATACCCAGCTAAGTTGCTTTGTTTTGTGAGCTTCTTATTAATAGTTGCTGTCTTCACGTAAAACTATTTTTTCACGTCTACCGTTTGACATCGCTATGGTTTATTGTTCTCTACCACTTGCACTCCTGGATTTTGCACTTTCTATTTTCTGTTTGCCATGCATTCAGCATTACTTAGATAGGCAAGCCTTAAATAATCAAGCAGCTTGTTGCTGAGTGTAGCCCAACTAAGGCTCTGGTACGAGAGGAACAGGTTCTTGGAAAAAATTACCTTTTTGGAAGCATTGCCCTTTAACAGGCTCCCTGATGTGTCCTGTGTAATTTTGCTGTAATTGTTTACTCTTAGCATGCAATGCTATCTGGAGTTAATAGAAGTAGTCTATTAACTAGTCTAGTAGTAGTGGAACATTTCTTCATAGGCGGGACCAGGAGAACCTGGAACACCATTTGTGTTGCTTCAGACACTGGCAAGAGTTGGAAATAAAAGCAACATTTTTACTTTGTATCCTTCACTGTTAACAGTGAACAAAGCACTGTTGGGAGCCTTCACCCTAAACCTTCTGGATCAAGGATTTCCATGATTGAAGTAGGAAACTTAAGAAATAGCATTTTCAATGTTTATTAAAATTACATGTATGTTTACAAGAGAGTACTTGGCTTCTATGGTTATTAGCTAAATTTTAGCTCCAATGATGTCCAACTTCTGCTCAAAAATGCGTTAACTACAGATTAATTTATGTAAGATCCTGTTAAAACTGAATTCTCCTGTCTTGAATAGAATACGACAGTTTTCTTCAGGAGGTGCTCTCCAAGAAGCAGACTTGAGAATTTCTGACTATGGCAATGACAGGGACTTATCCACTGAGATGAGCTCAATTGGTTGGAGCATGGTGCTAATAATGCCAAGGCTGTGGGTTTCATCCCCACATGGGCCATTCACTTAAGTTGGACTTGATGATCCTTGTGGATCCCTTCCAATTCAGAATATTCTGTGATTCTCAGACACATTATTGTGCTGGTTTAGACAAGCAGCAGAGAACTAAACTCCAAATAGGCAGCTCCCTTTCCCCCCACCCCTTCCAGTAATGGAGGGGCAAGAAGGAGAAATTAAAAGATAACAATTTACTAAAATCACAAGGGCAGTATTAATAGCAAAAAGTATGTAAACAGCAGGTGCCCTACCCACAAAAAAGGGCATTTACCTCTATGACAAAAGCCCCAACACTTCCTGAAGACAGTGGCTGGTGTGGTCACCAGACAAAGGCAGCGTAATGACTGTTTTCTGCATCCGGGCTGCATGGTATTTGGGACACAAAGGCAATATGTCGAGGACAGCTTCTGCTGCTTAACATTCTCCCCCACCCCAGTCCAAAAACAACGAAGGTCTAGGCCAAGCAAACCCCTCGGGAACTCAATCATCCACATTGTGCCACACTGCTGCCTCGGACTGCTCCACTTGCTGGTTCGATTCTGCACAGCTGCCTCAGGCACTGATGCTGCTGCACCCAGCTTGGCTCAGTCCCTCACAGCAGCCTCCAGCACTGATGCTGCTGCATTTGGCTCTTCTGGGGCTTGGGCTCCATGTGGCTCAGCTGGGCTTGGCTCCGTGCCACTGCCTCTCTCTCTTGCTTTTTGCTCCCTTGGAGCAGCATGTCAGACTCATCGTCGCTGTTCTTCAGCACTGTGTCTTAAAGCCGTGGCTTGAAGGAATGGGGAAGGGACAGACAGTGGCGGAGAGAGGCTATGTCCACGTGGCTGATCCCAATATCTTCTCCGTGGAGAGATCCAGCAAGATGGCCATCTTTGGTTTCCAGTGGCCGGCTTTTTCTGCCAAAACCACACCCCCAGCGATGATGTGGATGACATGGAATAAACAGTGCTAAAAATTCCACCCCCTCTTCTCTCTAACCAGGACAATTATATATACTCCATTTGTATTTTCCTTTTAATTTATATTGTAGTAAAATATTGGGGAACTTCTTTAAGACCCATGTCTGGAGTATGTTCTGCTATATATGTCTTAGTACACTTAATGATCTGGATCAGGCACTGAGGCAAATTAGACATATAATGCTGCAACCCTGGCTGAGATTATGTGCTATCTCAGTTCCTGATTCCAGAAGAACCACTCACAGAATGACAGATCTGCCATAAGGTAGTTTGGAAATCAAGGAGACTCTTGTATTACCATGGAGCAGGAATTATTTTTTCTATTTTTAGTTATCCTTTCCAGTTCATGTTTGGAAACCACATAAAATAGTATTTGTTACCTAGGCAATTTCCTGAGAGCAGTATCTTTCCAGGTATTTAGCTTTTGAATAACTAGTCTCCTAAACATTAGCATGAGGATGACAAACACACAAGCCAAGATTTCTGCCACTTTTCAGGACAATGAAGCCAAAGCAACATTGATTATGTTAGGTATGACTTTTATGAGACTTTGCAATAAATATAGAAGTGGAGCAGGAAAAGCTTCTGAAATCAAAACTCTGAAGGCAAGTGGGGAATATCATGGACTTCACGGTTTGAAAGCAGTTGCAAAGATCTGTTAAGTAGCACCAGAAGAAAATACTAAAGTGACTATTGTCACACATTCTGGTCTCTTTCCTTTTTTCTCTTAAATCACAAGGCATTTCCTTGTCTTTGAACATGTGAGAGTTTTTTGTTTGCTCATGCACAGTGAAATTTGATAGCACAAAAGTCCTTTATTATAGAAAGTAATTCTAAACCCAAGCACTAAAACCAGTGGTATCTTATTTTAGTTACTTTGCTAAAGACTAATACATAGCATGCTGCCTTCTTATAGCAATGGCAGATAAAAGTGGAGATGTAAATTTTTAGAAAAACAGCTGTTAGAAGACAGCGAATCATCATCTGTGGAAAACAGACTAAGAATCAGACAGCACAAGGGAAACTCTCCTTGAGACTTACATTTCAACTCTTGCGCTTAAAGGGTTACAAGTTTTAAATTATACTAAAGAGGTTGCCTATTTGTCACTGCACAGCACTTTTTATAAGCATCTTAAAAACTAACCCATATTTTTTGCATATATTTTGTGGGACTAGAATTTGGCTAAATTAATGGGTGAACTCCTTTAGATATGTTTAACTGTGAGTAGGAAGGGTGGGATTCAGCTCAAGTTTAAGTCACTTAAATTTAGTCTAAATGTAGGTCCCTACATATAAGTTAATCTATAGTACACCTGTGACAGGCAGTGGAGGACTAGTGCTTGATTCAGTTACCCACCCCAGGGTCTGATGCTGTGTGGGGTACCTGAGTGTCTGCCTGCAGCTGGCAGATATGACAGGGGCCTATGGGAGATCTATTTATTTCTTCAGTGGCAGCTGGAGGCCAGCAGGGTATCCAGAATACTTAAAATGGTGTTAAGTAGCTATATTTAAACAAGTGATCTGAAGCCCTTGTCATGGCAGTCAATGAGGGTTAGAGTAGAACCGCCTTTGGATGAGGTGGATTGCTCTCAGCTCTTTTAACTGGTACATGCTGGTTTAGATGGTTTATTCAAATGTGGGTGCCAGCATTTAGATGCATAAATTTAAATGTCTTTACTTCAAGTAGTATCGTGTTTTGGATGTTTTCCTACTAGTGCTAAACTAGTCAAGCTTTTCCCCATTCATCCAAGTTGGATGACCAAGTAGGTTTCAGCTTGTGTACAGCACAGCTTGGGAATGAGTCAGGACAGTGGTTGGTTTTCTTAGGGAGAGAGCTCATGAGTGGAATCAGATGTTCAGTGTCTGCATGAATGATGTGGGAAGGGAGGTATAAAATGAAATGGTCATTCTTGCTGGTGTGCTTAATTAGTCACGGTAGTAAAAGTGAGACACGAGGCACCACACTGGCGTCAGGTGTTGGTAAAGGCAAGTTAGCGCACGTGGAGGAGGGGGGAAAGAGCCTGATGTGCTTTCAGAAGAATGGACTTTGAGCTGAATATTGCCATTCAGGAAGAGACCTTGCAATCTTAGCAGACATTTAAAGAGTCAGTGCAGTGCATAGTAACAGTCAAAACAGTAAATAAAAGGGCAGGAGTTTGTAGGAAATGAATAGAGAACGAAATAGAAGGCCCAATTGTGCCACTGGTGTGTGTGGGGGCCATCTCCCTGTTCCTTTCCATCCCAAAAGGCATATTTTACAGGGGACAATACAGAGAAAAGCAGAAGGACAAGAAAATTGACTCAGTGTGTGTCTCCGGGAGAAGTGATTAATGTGGCTTAGGTTCTGCAACATGGAAAAAAGGACAATAGGAGAATAAAAGTCTGTTTGGCATAAGAAAAATGAACGGATAATAATTATTGTTTCCAATAATTTAAGAACTAAAGGGCACCAAATGAAATCACCAGAGAGCAAGCAATAAAAGATAGTTTTCACACACTATAAAATTAAGCTATAAAACTAATTGCTACACAATATATTTCACATCTGAACAGTTTAAAAAATTCAGAAAGTAGTTTGAAAAATACAGTTCATTAAACACAAAGATATAATTTCTGCCCCAGGAGGGATCTGACTCTGATCTGCAGATAACTGGAATTTAGAAAAGTACATCAGAAAAATGCCATCACATGCCTCACCTATTTTAATATTCCTCCCTGGGCATCTGCTACTAGCTGCTGTCAGAGAAGTGGTTGGGGGTGGCCTGTGGTCTGCCCCAGGATGGAGGGTTCTACGATACCAGAGTGTTTCTAGCACCGCATTTTCTTGAGGCGGATAAACTAGCTTTTAGTGTTTCAGTAAGTGCTACCCACAGCCTTTTCAGAGCACCCTGCACAGTGGCTCAGCCAGCTCAGCACGGATTTGGACAAGGTCACTGTGGACTGCCACTACAAAGGGCAGCCTGTGCCTCCTCCTGTCCCTGGCTGATCAAGGAAATGAACCCACCAGCATCTCACCCCAAATGAGTATTTTTGTGGTGGTTCAGTTTGTGGCTGCACAGTTGCGAATGTTCCCATGCAGAGGAGGGAGAGCAGACCCCCCCTTCATCCCAGCAGCATCCCACAGTGGTGTTAGGTTAGTCATTGGGGAAAAGCACACAGTCTGTTCCGTTCCACAAAAATCAGACTGAAAGACTTTTGGTTGTTTTTTTCAGAGATTGTTCATAATGTGTCCGGTAAGAGAGCTGGATGGGGTTTGATCTGGTTTTCCTTTGGCAGTTGAACTGTTTTTCCAGGGTGGGTAGGGGTTTGACATGGCAAAGAGCTCATGCTCTGGCTGATTAAAAGTGTGAAGTTTTCACTTGCAGATCCCAGGATCATCAGCACTTCAGTGTCATCAGTGTCACTTATGTTTGCTGGGTAGGTTTTTTTTTAGTGGTTTGTGCCAAGAAAAATGCTGTGCATGAAGATCTTATGTAGTAGCTTGTTTTTATTGTGCTGTCCAACTAGAGTCCCTGCAGCAAGAAATAACAGGGAAGTTTGAGAAATTCAGAACATAATTCCTGTCAGTCTTCCATGCAGCGCAGCACAAACAGGATTTTTGCAGGAAGATGGCATTAATATTGCAGGGCGATGTTTGGCCTTTCCTTCTCCATCTGAGGCAGCTGGGGAAAGCCATGTGATTTCAGTGGGTGTTGAGAAGTTTCTGTGTGCAGAAATGCATCCAGGGTTTTGTGAACACATCCCTGGAGGAGGCAGTCCCCAGTCACAGGACAGGCTCATCAGAGCAACAGTTTGCAGGTAAAGAAGAAGCCATAAAGTCTATGGGGCTTTCCAAACTCTAAGCACAGTGCTGTGAATAGACGGAGGTTGCAACAGGCTTTGCCCTCTCCTGATGGGAGCAGCTCCTGCCTTTGCTTCCAGTGCGTGGACTGATCCAACCTCAGTGCGGGAGGGCACAGATGTAAGGGTGGTGAGTGCTGGCCCACGGTGAATGAACGAGGTTTTGCTCTGGCTGGGTCAGACCCAGAGAAAGATGGATGGTCTGAGTGCTTTCCTGTTTCATTTGCTGGTTTATGGTGCAGCTGAATTAAGTTTGTAGTTTCAGTGAGAAAATGTCTCCCTCCTCTCCTGTTTTCCTGGGAGCAGTCTGCTGCAGCTTTAACACTTGTGCTGCTTGTGCCCTAAATAAGGATACAGCATTTGCCCGTGAAGTAAGAGAAGTTGTGCAAAAAATACCTTAATTGTTTACTTCTGCTAGGATTTTAACTGATACAGTATGACAAAGACCGATACTCTGAACAGTGTTGTAATACAAGCAACTCCCAACTCCCATCCAAATGGTCTCTCCCTTTGGATTGCATTCATTTGAATATAGATTGAAATCGCATTTAGCTGCTTTAATGAAAAACAAATGCACTCCTTGGCTCGCTCTGTGCTCGATGTTCAGGCTCTGTGGGAGCGGTCTGGGCGGCTGCAGGCGCAGCGCGGCCAGGGCCAGGCAGGCAGTTTTTTGTTTCTTTTCTGGAACTTCCTCCCTAAGGGCACCCCATGATGTCAGAGAGCCGGGAGCTCGCAGCAGCCAGGCTGAGCAGCTGAGTGTGCCGCTGGCAGTTCCCAGCCGGGCTCGGCCTCACAGGCACTGCTGGGAGCTGAAGGCACTGAGCAGGCTGTTCCTCCGAGCTGCGAGTAGCTCAGAGCCTCTTGTGATTCTCCACCGGCCCTGTAGGACTGAGCATCATCACCTGTTAGAGGTCTGACGGCAGCATGGTAGCCAGGGGGGCAATGGCACGATTTTGGAGTCTGGAGAGCCTTCAGATGGGTACGTGTGAGTAGAACCTGCTTGCTCTTGCTTTTTTCACGGTGTTTTTTGATTGAACTGAGAAACGGTGGCAGTCGAGGGGCTGGACTCTGATCACGCTTACTCTGTGTCATCCATTGGAACCTGCAGTACTGGTGAAAAGCTGCTAGGAGATCTGCATCAGTCCCAGGCTGTCTTTTAAGTTTTTTGCATCCCGTTGGTGCAACTGGGAAAGCACACCCCTCCCTCTGATATTTCTGTCTGTATACAATAGAGGAAAAGATGCAGAATGCAAGCAACTCATTTTACTTGATTCTATCCTACTACAAAGTCAGTGTAAGCTTGTTGATTTTGTACAGAATAACAAACAGCTTTCTGTCCCAAAATTGTAGTTATTTTTTGTCTGGAGGTAAATGAATTAGGTTATTTTGATGTGCCGTTGTTACTGGAAGAACCCTACAGGTAGTACTGGTAGTACAGTGGAAACGTATAAAGGATCTCTGGGATTATTTTTTTGATGTTGTCTATAAGATAAAAATTTATTTAATGAAATACTTATTTGCAGATTTTTTTAATAAAGCATTTTCAGTAAGTTTCACAAGATGTATTTTAAAAGTTTATCAGTGCTCAAATTTATGAGTTTGTAAGGAAAAAAAATTGTTGATCTTTAAAATAGGGGCTCTGCATTCCCTCTGCTTAGGCAGATTAATGTGAATGTATATTTAAAATGCTAGGGAGTAGAACAGAGTGGTCAAATAATCATGTTCTGTTATATCAAGACTGTGCCTTATTTTCACATTTTTAATGAAAAGAAAAATCTCGCAAGATTTTTAGTGAATCTGTGTGGTGATCTGCTTTGATCTCTCCGGCAAACTAATACTCAGATGAGCAAAGATGCTAGTGATAGTATGCGTGCCCTGAGGAGGGGGTTGCCGTATTTCTCCCTATAAGGTAAATAGCAGATGGTAGTGGAGTGCCTGGTGGTTGTGGGTGCGTGAAGTAAAGCTGGGAGTCGTATCTTTGTGGTTCTCACCCATCTGGAGCCCAGAGCTCTGCAGGGAGGTGGTACCCAGGTAGCAGTGAAGAGGCAGTGTCAGGGTCCTGCTGCCCCGCCTTGCTGCTTGTTGGAATTGGCAGGTTCAATAATTCTGCTTAAAGGTCCCTTTTCTTACTCAGGAGTAAGAGCTGCTCTGTTGACTGTATGGCAACTTACCTGGGACACACTAACCTTCAGCAAAGGAGTTCAGCCTAGCAGCCTCTTCTGAATTTTACTTTTTACTTCTTAATGCATTTTTGAACACTGTGTGGTCTTAGACTCTCTAGTTATTCACAGCTTGGGCTTGCCATAGGAATAAATATTTAGGAATAAATTAACAAGGACCAGGGAGTGCACTCAAGCATGGGGCCACTGGTCACAAATGCTTCTTGATCCCAGGTGCTTTGAACATTACAGGCAGCTTTCAAAGGCAAACCCACTTGGACAGGGTCCAGCACTGAGCAGTGTGGGTGTCTGTCAGTCAGACTTGTTCCTGAGGTCAGCCCCCAGTTCTCTGCCAGTGCAGAGGTGATTGCCAAAAGGATCCTGTCCCCCAGTGGTGTACCCCAAATGGTTTTTACAGTTTTATACTGTGACAGTGTTTCTCCTGGATTATGTGGCTGTGTAATAAGATAAAGCCCATCTTAGTCCTGGCCTCTCTTTCTATTCAAAACTGTCTGTTTGGTCAGAAAATGTACAATTGTCAAACTAAGAAATTTTTGTGATTTGAGACAATGAGAACAGGTTTTTTGTAGGGCCATTACACTGTGCCCATTCTGGACTTGCTGTCCCCTTGAGCCTTGCTGCTGCCAGAGCCTCCCAGGGAGAGGAGGCACAGGAGAGGTGGCAGCAGCCAGCGCAGGGCTGGGGCTGCACATGGGCTGCCCACCCCTGTCATGGGTGGGTGGGTACGGAACCATTGGGTCCTTACATCCCTGCAGGGGTGTGACAGCTTGAGGGCACCCAGCCTGGGGGTGACAGTGTCCCCACTGACTGTTGGGGGCTGCTGGGGCTCTCTGATCTGCCACCTGGGAAATGGCATCGGGGCCTCCCTTCTGATACAGGTCATTTGAGGTTCCCTCTGAGTAGAAAATAAGGAAGGAATTGTTGTAGTTCTGGTTTATGTAAGTTTCTCAGTTGTATCAGCTGCTAAATGAGAGAATTCTGAAAAGTAAAATGTATTTAATGACGGAAAGGTGGTTTCCTGAGAGCTCTGCTGCTCTCCACTTCTGCTGTTATTGTTTTATTCATGACAATAAAGGCAATTTCTCAGCAATTCCTCTTCCATTGTTGTTTTTCTTTGAATCATAGAAATGATGAAGCAAACAGCTGTTGCACTTTTGTTTTAGTTGCTGCAGATGGTGGGACTGAATCTTCAGCCTTAGTGGATGACAATGGCAGTGAGGAAGATTACAGCTATGAGGAGCTCTGCCAAGCTGCTCCCAGGTACCTGCAGCCTGGAGGGGAACAGCTAGCAATTAATGAGGTAATGTCCAGGGCTTTGCATTGCTGGAATGTCGGGATGGGGAGGGCAGAGACAGGGATGGGGGATGTGGAGGGATGTTTTCCACAGGTCTGAGATTTCACAGTCATAAAAAATTCAATGGCAGTAGCCAGTTTCTTGGGGAAGCATTTTTGTTTGTTCAATGGTAAATACCTTTCTGTGGGTAAAACTTTCTTTTGCACACTCTTTTATTAACATTGTTGTGGTTATTTCAGTTTTTCAGAAATTGTGACTCCATCTTATAACCTCTCCTAGTGTTTTCTCCACTATAGGAAGGGAGTGGGGGAAAGGGGACAGCTTGAGTGGGTTTGATTTTCCCTCTGGGTTTTAAACCATCACAGACTGTAACTCGTTACCTGCTCTGGAGTAGGATTCTAATTGTTTTCATTTATGAGTATATGCATAGATTTCTGAAAATCTGAAATTTTAGTTTTATCCTGTAATAGGAGTAATAGTAGGCACTCTAGTGAGCTATTTTGATCTCTTTGTAGTTTATAAACACTTCATAGTTTATTTTTTGTCATTCACAATGTCATTTTCTTTGTATCTTAGCTAATAAGTGATGGCACCGTCGTCTATGCAGAGGCTCTCTGGGACCATGTCACTATGGATGATCAAGAGCTGGGCTTCAAAGCTGGAGATGTCATTAGAGTTCTAGAAGCTTCCAACAAAGACTGGTGGTGGGGAAGAAATGAGGACAAGGAAGCCTGGTTTCCGGCTAGCTTTGTCAGGGTGAGTGCCTCTTTCGCTTCTTGCTTTTGCACCATCGCAAGATTCCTAGGAGAGTGCAACAGTTGTCATGGCATTACATTTTCATACCTGATCCTCAGCATGTTTATAGCTGAACACAGTGGTGTAACCCCTAATGAGTTCACAAGGGAAAAAGCAATAGAGAATCACACCCTAAGATCTCTTAGCCACTTTGACACCTTTTACTCTTCTTCATTTGTTTGGTCTCTTTGTAACCAAAGGAATTTCTCAAGCAGAGATTACAAGAGCAGAAAGCTCAACCAGAAGTCACCAGTGTATACAGAGAGGACACAACAGGAGGACACAACAGTTCTCATAAGGGTTTGGGCAGAACTGTGTTGGAGGGATTTCTTGGTAAAATTGAGCTCAATTTATTATCAATGACACTGTGTAGAAAGCTGGTTCACAATCTGAACTCCGCAGTCAGAACTCACCCAGATTAATGACAGTGTAACTCTCAGATGGTATAAAATTGAAGTATATTTTAGAAAGTAGTTTGAACTACCTTTTGAGAACCTGTAGTGAAGCTTGGGCCACACTTCGTGAAGTACTACAGACGCAAAGTGCAGGTTCTTCCCTTTCCCCTTCCTAGATCTCTAGACAGCATGGGCAATAAGACAAAAGTGGAAAAAGGAGGTGCTGCTATCTACATCGTACAGATGGGGCACAGGGAACCTATTTCTAAGTGGTTGAGTTGTGTACTTTTGTAATTTTTTCCCTATGCTTACTTGGCTAAACACATCAACTATTAGTAAGGGTCAGAAATAAGCTTAAGTCTGAAAAGTACGTGGACAGCACAACATGGTCTCTCTCAAATACTGTGAGTAGAAAGCCATGTATTTAACCAGACAGAAACCTCAACACTTTATTTCAATATGCAGTGAGTATGTAGAATTTGTGAAACCCCCTGTATAAGAATGGGAACATTTCTGTATCCAGTCTTCTCTTAAATGTAAGAAGTTTGTAACAGTTTACCACATCTTGTAAAACTTTCTGCTTCACTCTAATTGCTTTGTTTGTTCTGGCTGCAGCTGCGAGTTAATCAGGAAGAAGTGCCAGAAAATTGTAGCAATATCCAGGATGAAGAACAAGATTCAGATATTAGCAAGCATCGCCAGAAAATAGCTGAAAACAGGGATCAGATGAGAACCAACGTTATACAGGAAATTATGAAAACAGAACGAGTCTATATCAAGCATCTCAAGGACATCTGTGAGGTACATGGTTTAAACTGAGGACATTCTGCTGACCTAATGTGAACGAATCATTCCATATAAGTTGAGAACCAGAGTGGTTTCTCGTATCAAAATACTCCTAGTTGCACTTCTGAGGCTGTCAGTCAGACCCTTCTTGTGTCCTCTTACAGCTTTCCTTTCTGCTGACTGCCATAAGCCATCGCTTCCTTTCTTTGAAAAAACTTCCATTTTTGACAGCGAAAAAGTGTCTCTCTGATTGCTATTTCCATAATAAATGAGAGAAGGAAGTCCAGTTCATTTAGAGCTTTTTTCGCTTGGTTTGTATAGGAAACTTTGAGTTGCTATAATAAAATAATTTACAGTTCAGTGACAAGACTTCTTGGAAGTAACTGGGAAAGAGTATTTGCTGAGTGGTTTTTCTCCTGTTTTCTCAAATGAGGAGAATTTTACTGAATGCTTAGAAGCTATGAAGAGATCTAAGGGTATTTTAGATCTACCTTGCTTGTTGAATCATAAAATAAGGGTGGTTTTCTGCTTTTTTTCTCATTATTTGTTGGAGGCTCACACTTGGACAAGAAGCTTCTTAGTATTTTTCACTGAAGTTTGCCTCTTCTGACATGGGTTGTGATGCATTTGACCTGTATTTGACTTGTATTTGTGGTTTGCATCTGGAATGGTGCTAAGCAACCTACGAAAATATTCTTTGTACCCTTAGTTTGCTAGGTCTGTCCTTGTATTTGTCATACTGCCATCCTTTAGTCCACTTATCATTAGATTATTCCATGCACAGCAAAGTAGACAAGGCAGCAGTGGCTTTTGATTTTTTTATTTTCATTTTTAGATCAGGCCTTTTTTACGCATGTTGACGAGAGAAAAAAAAAGAAAAGAAAGGACAAAAATTGGTTACTAATTGGCTAATTTTAAAACATTAAATGTAAATTTCATCATTTGTATTCATTATTTACTTAAGCTAGTGAGACTGATTGTGTCCATGAAAGATCAGGGAAGAATTTGTATTCTTAGCTATGTTGCTGCCATGGTTAGCTGAGTTCTAGGACATGACTCTCATATTTTACTGACATGTTAAGACTTAGACAGATGTTTATTAATTAATTTTCTCTAATACATATATTCTATACCTCTTTTTTAAAATCTGACAAGCCTCTGAGTTTAGTACAAGAGAGCAAGCATACATTTTCTGAGAAGAGAAGCAATGTGCCATGCTCAACATGTGGGGTAGAGATTGTCTGCTGTCCTCAGAGTGAATCTGTAGGGTGGTGCAGGCAGGACATAAGGCTGAAAATACACTTAAGTAAGACTAAGCCAGAAAAGCTGCACAGATAGTAATCCAAATTTGCAAGCTCAGCCCTAGAATGAATCACTAAGGCTGGTTGTAGTTGGGATCATGAAGCTGGAGTATGCCCAGAAAATGTTTTACATTCAAGAAGTGTCTGCAGTCCACATTACGAGAGCCGCACAGGAATTAGCTTTCCTTGTTGATACAATAGGATATGCGGTAGCTGGCTTGCAGTGGAGCTGCTGCACAGCTCTCAGAGCAGATGGCTGTGGAGAAGACAAGAATATTCATAACAGTGCCAGCAATATTCAGTGTTGCTTCCTGGTAGACCTCAGCAGAGCCAAGTTCAAGGCTATTTCAGCTGTCTGCTCCCAAAGCTGTTTGTGGGAAAGCTGCCTGACAGCAGCCAAATCGAGGAGCCTGGCAGATAGCCCCTATCATAGCAGCTAACCTTTGCTCTCTCTGAGCCCTGGTGCCATAACTGCTATGAGAATAGAAGCACAGAAGCTATTCCTGGAGGTTCAGTCTCTGCACTGTATCCATATCAGGGAGATGCAAGTGGACTTTATACTCAGGAGGTTCCCTGGTTCGTTTGGGGTACCCTGGGACAGGAGCTGGACCCCAAGAATCTGTGTGTGAACATCTCAGGTGCAAATCTGAGCTTGTGCTTCTGTGTGTGTGTGGCTGAGAAGCCACTCACCGGCCCAAAGATCACAGGGGTCTTCTCAGCTCAGAGGGGCTTGTTCAGGGTAGGACCTGTCTCACATCTTCAAACTAAGGAGTGTTTTTTGTTTCATTTCAGGGTTACATTCGGCAGTGTCGCAAACATACAGGAATGTTCACCACTGCTCAGTTAAGCACCATTTTTGGAAATATTGAAGATATTTACAAGTTCCAAAGGAAGTTTCTGAAGGATCTTGAGAAACAGTACAACAAAGAGGAACCTCATCTAAGTGAAATAGGGTCATGTTTTCTTCAACATGTAGGTTGAAAAAGTTGATTTTATTTATGAAATTAACAAAATATGATAATAAAAAGACAAGTTGCCATATTAGGAGGGGATTTTGGTAACAAGTACTTCTTAAATACTATACTGGCAGCATTTTAGAATGTCAAGTAACTTGCAATTAATTAAATATTTGTTTTAGATTTCTCCTCATCTTTAGCAATCATGTAATCTTGTAAACAGTTTAAGTTTCCTTCAAAGTTCCATTCAAAACTGTAATGATCACAGATGAGCTGGATTATTTGCAGTGATCTCATATTCAGCATGCAAAAACTTCTTAAAGACATTAAGGAAGGTAGGTAGTGGGGAAATAGGATGTGAGTTCTTGATGTACACTTGCTAAGCCTATAACTGTCTTCCCCAAAGAAAAATACTTCTTGAAGTGAGTTTGCTTATCCTGACTCAACAGAAACCTTTATTTCTGTGTTCTGACAAAGAAGGTACATAGTTTTGACAGCTACAGAGTAGGTTTCTGCATACTTTCAAGGCTGATCAGCCTGGAAGCAATATAGAAAACGGATTACTTAATCTAACTATATGTAATAGATGTTACAAAAATAGCTTTTCTCCTTTATAGACCAATACTTTAGTAAAGCTGTAACTTTTTTTTATTTTTAATAGCAAGAAGGCTTTGCTATTTATTCAGAGTATTGTAACAATCATCCCAGTGCCTGCATTGAACTCTCCAAACTAATGAAGCAGGGCAAATACCGCCACTTCTTTGAGGCCTGTCGCTTGCTTCAGCAGATGATTGACATTGCCATTGATGGTTTTCTTCTCACACCTGTTCAGAAAATCTGCAAATACCCTCTGCAGCTTGCAGAATTGCTCAAATACACCGCTCAGGAGCACAGGTGAGAGAACTGAAATAACAAATTCTATAATAGTAGTAACACCTAATTACTCAAGTTTTCTGGGTGACACAACACTGAAGCTTTTGAGATCAGGAACAAAACTGCTGTGGACCACGATAGACAGGGCGTCTTGGAACCATCACAGACAGTAACAAAAACAGTATCTGAAAATGCAGCACAGGGGACTGAGAGGATGCAAGATGGAATGAAGAATAAGTCAAAGAGGGAGAAGGAGAAGAAGATGGTGCTGAAATAGGATGCAGGGAGGAATGTGTAATTCAGAGTGAAAAAAAGGTCAATGTGTTAAAGAAATCGAGGAGAAGGAAATCCAAAGAAGAAGAGGGGAAGATTCATAAAAGTTGTGGATGTAAGAAAAAGTAAAGAGTGCCTTAGAAAAAAAACACAACCAGAGCAAGTTTGGAGGTAATTTTTTTTAGAAACTTAGTAATAGTAAACATTGCCTTAGTTTGCAGTAAAGTCCAGATATTAGATTTTCAGCTGGGATAAATAAAAATTGAAGTTGCAGGTTATTAGCCTTTCTGGTATACCACTGAGCTGATTAAATCTTCGACTAAATTAAAATTTTATCTATAAGTGTGTATCTTTTCTGTAACTGCAAGAAAAATGTTCCATTTTGAGTCCTGTGCTTAAAGTCCAAATGCAGCCTGAGGCAATGCTTCCTTGGCCAAAGCCTGTACTTCTTTAACCTTGAGAAAATTCCCCTCGGAAACCACTGGATTTTTGCCAGGGGCAAAATATGAGGTGTGTGAAGTACTGACATTTAGATGTGAAATGCCTCCATTTAGTTCCGTGACTACCTGGGAAGTGCTGCAATAGCAACTACTGACAAGAGTTTCTCTTTCACTGCTGCTGATTTTAGAAAGGTTATTCTGTGAGCTTTTAAAACTGCAGATAAAGTGACAGCGAGGTCTTGCCACCTTCCACTGTAGTACCTGTTTTCCTTTTCTGTGGCACAGCATCCAGAGATGCCTACAAGCATAGACAGGTGCCCACTGTGCAGAGATGCTCACAAGAAGGCAGATTTACACTCACATGGGGCCCTGATAAAGCTCCAGTCAGCGGGGGTTTTTGGTAGCATTTTGTTTTCATAAAACAATTAAAGTTCCAATGTGCACAGCCTGCTATGAAGGCCACAATTATGTAGCAAATGTGGAATAAATACTCACTAAGAGAGAAAGAAGGAACTGAGATAAGGAAGGGCAAGAGTAGCAGTATGGATATCATGTGGTCACCCTGTGGGACATCTCCCCGACGTTAGTAGGATCCTGTTATTGTTAATCTAACTTTTTGTATTCAGTGTGGCAGAATAGAGTTTCCATAGATATAAATAAAGAGAGGAGAGAATGCACACATGGAGAAGGGAAGCACATCCATCAGCAGCAGCCAATGAAAATTGGAACTGAGACAGAAGCAGATAAAAAGGACAGCAAGGCTAACCCCTTGGCAGGATTTATTTCTGGTTTGTGTTGTTTTCTGCCTCTGGCTCCCTTTTCTGCAAGAGGCATTCTGATAAAAGAGGAAAAGCAGCAGCTCTGCTGGGACTCCTAAGGCAAGAAATATGTCTCTTCCCTTCTCTCTTCTGAGAGACTCCATTTGGGGAAGGTGAAGGAGTGATGGATGCTGTTCTGGGGGGGGGAAAAGCCTGCCTGCAGGTTGGGGAGATTCATAGGCATGTTGGGAGCTCAGGAAAGGAGGGGAGCAAGGCATTGGAAGAAGGACAGGAGGACAGACCTGAATGGATTGCATTAGTCCCAAAGCAGAAAGAGGAAGATGGCTGTCATGGCTCTCACGCATTTGTCCTATGGAAACAGGATGCTTTCCTAGTATTGTCTCCTTTAATTCCTCTCTCTGGTGCCCCTGTTCTTATGACCCTCACTCACCCTGTTTGGGGTTGCTTTTGGTATTTATTTCTGTCCACCTAGCATTCCCCATTTGCGTTCATTGACCCAGCCATTGGGAACAAGAAGGAGAAAATACAGTTGTTAAACTTGATTAAAGGAATGCCCTTCCCAAAAAATCCCACTAAAATCTTGCTTAAAAATACAGTCCTTTGGTGAAATATAGCTATCACTGAGGTCAGTGGGAATTCTACCATTGTTTTCAGTAGAGACAGTGTTGCAGTTCATTAATCTATCTCTTCTGCCTCTTTCCACTAGTCTAATAATTTGCTCCTGGACAAGCCTAGCAGTACAGCAGCACTGAATTGCACAGGCTGCTGTGTGGGGTTTGGGATAACGGGAATCAGGTTTCTCTTGTTTAAGTGCCTGAGTAGAGGGGGTAAGTGGATATTGTGGGCTAATACTTCAAGCACTGTGGTTGCATCATGTCCGTGGTTTGTGATTGCATCATGTCCATTGTATAAGTGATCTTTGAAACGTGCCTACATTTTACAGTGATTATAGCAACATAAAAGCTGCATATGAGGCCATGAAGAACGTGGCATGCCTGATCAATGAGCGAAAACGGAGGCTGGAAAGCATAGACAAGATTGCACGTTGGCAAGTCTCTATCGTAGACTGGGAGGTGAGTGTCAGCCTGTGCCTTTCCTGGGCAAAGGTACTGTGTACAATACTTGATGTCCCCTGCAGGATATGCCTTTCTGCGTAGGTGGTTGTTTAATTGTGTCTACTTTTCAAGTGGTCATTGCTCAGTTAAAAGTCCAGTTGCTTCATTTGCAATGTTTCTGTTACTGATTAACCTTGTTTATAGTTCAGGAAGAGCAGCATGTATTAACATGGACACTTGTCTTTGAGATGAGATGACAAAATGGGTCTTTTAGAAATGCTAGACCTGTTGAATCTCATTCAGAATTTCGGTAGTTCTGTCAGAACGGGAAATGGTTTCACTGACTTAAATGTTTCCCTCTGTTCATGTGGAAATAAAGTAGAGCAGAACCACATTGATTGAATTTACTTCTATTATATCATTTACATTGTGTGACATTTCCAAATCTAATAAAAATACAAGAAAAGTGACTGAACTTAAAACTTGATTATATAGTGAGACTGGTTAGACACACAGTAAGATCTCAAAATATTATTAACTTACTACCTATCTATATATCTCTGTATCTGTCTATCTTCCCAGGGACCAGATGTGTTAGCCAGAAGCTCAGAACTCATCCACTCAGGAGAACTGACCAAAATATCGAAACAAGGCAAAAGCCAGCAGAGGACTTTCTTCCTTTTTGACCATCAGCTTGTCTTCTGTAAGAAGGACTTGCTGAGAAGGGACATCTTGTATTACAAGGATCGTATTGACATGGATGAGATGGAAATTGTGGACACTGAAGATGGCAGAGACAAAGACTTTAACATTAATGTCAAGAATGCTTTTAAGATAATAAACAGAACAACGGAAGAGATTCATTTGTTCTGTGCAAAAAAACAGGAGGATAAAAAGAGATGGATGGAAGCATGTGAAAGCGAAAGGAGAAGAGTTCGAGAAGACAAGGAAATGGGTGAGCGGAACAATTTCCTCTCTAAATAGTGGTTAAAACTTTGCAGTTTTGGAGTTTTGTACAGATGCGCATTCTGTCTTACCCAACATGGCATTTAGCTGTGTGAGTGAAGCCTATTCAGGTGTGTTTGCCCTGTCACTGTGGGCCAAAGGTCCAGGGCAGTTGGTGCCACTCATATGATTCTGGTGCATTATGGAGCAGAATGAGAGACGAGATACGACAATATGCAATTCACAAAGACCAATAAATAATAAAAATCCATGTAAAATCAGCACTTTTGTATGAATGGTTGGTCAAAGATACCTGTTCATAAAGGACACTTTCTTACAAAGTCAAGCAGTGATAGTTGTAGATTGATACTGTCTGTGTTATATAGTGGCACCTCCTTTATCTAGGAGGCCTGTGTAGTTGCATGGTATCAATAATTACAGACCCAGCAATAGCACCACTGGGCAGTGCACAGAGAAATGAACTCAAACCTTGAGTGAGCAGGAAAAAAGGTAGAAAATCCTAGGACCAGTTTTAGACCTGCAGCCTGTGGGGCACTCTAAGGACAGTGTGTCTTCTGTGTCAGTGTATAGTTAGGATTGCTTTTTCGGTCTTGCGTTGTCTCATGCTTCCTTTAAGATCAGTGACAAAAGCTCCAGCAAAATTTCATTGGCAAAACATACACAAAGAAAGCAGCAACCTTAAAAAAACACCCCAACTCCTATTACTATTTCTAAAGAAGTAATATTAGTGCGTCTGTGTGTGTCAACTGCATGATAACTTTTCAATAATGCTCTTCAGGCTTAGGCTTTGGATTGACATCAGGTTAACACTGGAAGTGCAGTGAATTGGATGATACAACTCAGAAATTATTAAAACTTAAACAAGATGCCAAATCTTGTATTCCATGTTCATGTAAAAACACCTGGTCATGATAAAAGAAAAACAGGAATAACTCTTATGTAACAAATGTAAACCTTTTGATCTTAGTGGCTTTCTCTCGTTTGATACGGTTTTAAGTATGACAGAAATAAGGCTTCTTCCATAGGTATGATAGTCCATAATAGAAGAAAATACTTACAAGTTTGCCAATTCATTCTTGTTTTAAAATCAGTTTTAACCCTTCCGCATTGCACCAACTGTTGCAATTAACCCCAGTCATCCTGAGTCTAGAGTAAACAACAAAGGAGCCACAGCTAAACTTCCCTCAGACTTTCCAAACCTAACTCTTCTCCAGTGCTGAACATCACAATGTGACATTGCCATCAGTGTTGTTGGGCACAATGCTGACAGCTTTCACGCCTTGCTCTGTGTAGAGCTTGCTCTGTCACCTTGTGCCTATGGGGATGGGAGATGGCTGCCTTCCCTAATTCACCTAAACAGAACTCTAAAGTAGTGGATATTGCAAAAGAGTGGAGGTGATCAGAAGCGAATAGAGCAGTGCTGAGGATCTGATGATAAGTGTCCATACAATCCCTCTTACAACACAGTTACAGGAAGCATTCAGTCCAGTATAAAATGAGAACAGTAGTACAGTCACTGCTACTGAGTAAAACACAGCTCCTGCACTTTCATGAGCAGAACTGAGCAAAAGAAGATCAAAAGTGAACATTTCCATTTCCACCCTTTCTGAGAAGAAGCATTCTTGAGCTCTGCACCTTCTTCTGGGTGGTTACTTCATGGAACACTGGGAGAGTATGTTGAGCAAGTTAAATGCTGTCAGGAAGCTACTGAGGCTTTGCCCCAGGCAGCAACAGGTCTGTCTTGGTGTTACCTTTCCTCTGAAGTGACACTGCTGCAGAAATCCCCAAGCATTGGGAAACTGTAAAGGTGCAGCAGCTACCATCCCAAAACTATTTATTCTGCTGGGATCTCATGCAAATCAGCATGTGATATTCAAAAGAGTAACTATTCAACAGTCGTGGTGGCACTGGCTGTGAGATTTGTCATAATATCACTAACTCTTCTTCAGGGCTGGGTCACAAACTCTCATGGTGCTGAGGGCAGGAATTACACAAGGAGGGTCCATTGTGCTTGATGCTCTTCAGGCACAGTGCAATATAGTGATAAAAACACAGTAAAAAGAGAAACTGTATGTTTGATAATGGTACACAGGCACATGCAGTCTTTTCTGCCCATGCAACGTCCAGGCTTCTGTAACCTTGCTTTTCAAATGTTGCAACTCACTGTTCTGATGTACCTGTTTTGGAACAGGTATCATGAACCAGAGGAAATATAGTTAGGTTGTAATAGCTAATGTCCATCTGGTCTTGTGAGTCACAGGGGCTTGGATGTTTTCTCCATTATCCAGAAGACTGTTTAGTTTCTAAAATGTCTTCTTTTTTTAGCATAATTGAACACTTCCTTTAGCCAAAACCAATGGAAAGATGCCAGTATTCTCAACCTCAGGTTTAAATTTATCTTGTTGATTTTGTAAGCAATCTTGCTGGACTATAGACAAAGCCTCTAATCTAACCACTCAGAGAACAAATAATACTCTTTCAATTCAGAACTGCAAATGGCATTTTACTTCTATTTTCAAATACACTTCGGTGTGAGTCATTGTCTCCCAAACCATATCTAACTTTTCTTAGCTTTTATGAATACATGAGACAAAAGGCCACAGCCAGAAAATCTGTCTCCAAACCACTAATAGTAACGCTAAGAAAGTGGCCTGATCTCTCTTGATGAAATCACTTTCATTTTTAAAAATCAGCTTTCTCATTCCTATAAAGGAAAAAAAAACCCTGCAGAATAAAATAAACTTCTGCTAGCCCCAAATTACCGATGTTTAAAGTTAATAGGGTGATTTGTAATAATTTCTTCATATGTGCAGTATAAAAAAGTAAAGGGAGTTTTGAAAGTATAGAGAAGTGAGGGAAGATGCAAAATGGAACCAAAGCAGACACTTCATTCTGGCTTTGAATCACAGCTTCTGTGCTCTTTCTGTGCATATGAGTGAAATAAGTGAAATGACTGCAGCCTTATGCACAGCATGAAATGAAACACCATGTGCACGCTGTTGTCACCTTGTGCAAATGTGACATTTCCATGCACAAGGAGAGGAAACTGGAGTGCCTGTACCTGTGCTCCAGACACCACCAGTCTCTGGTGCCAGCTTTTAGCAGATGTCTGTCTTCTCTCTACTTATTACAGCTCAGTCATACACCTATCCCATGACAGTAAATAGCATAGAGTTGCCCACGTGTTTCATGTAAGCTACACAAGTATGTGAAGAGGTGCATGAGAAACTCAGGTGAGGAATCCAGCCCCAGTCTGATGCAGCCAAAACCACATCCCAGCCTGCTTCAGCATCTGGCAGATTTTGTGATACTCTCCTCTGAGTAGAGGGAAAGATACCCAATTTGTACTACTGCAATACCAGTGACTCCAATTTGTTACTACAGGTTAGCTCAGAGTGAGAGAAAAACAAAGGACTTCTGCATTTGTGATATATTATTTGGTGACTTGCAGATTTCAGAAATGTTAATTTACACTTTTTTTTAAAAAAATCTCTTGTTATCTGGATTTATCTATCATTATCCCAGTGAAAAACTTCCTTTAAATTCATATGACAATATAAAACATACTTCTAAAAACTTTAGGTGTATTACTACTAAGATTCACTAGAAATGGTTTAAAATATAGTTTACTTATTTGTTTTAATTTAATGTAATCAAGCATTAGATACAGTAATTTTATACTAGTGCCCTAATTTACACTTTGATGTAGGTATGGAAATCTCAGAAAACCAGAAGAAACAAGCCATGCAGAATGCCCGTAAGTCAAGGCAAGGAAAAATTAAAGGTGGGTATTCAGAATTGCTTTACCTTCTTACAGTGTTCCAGTGACCTTTTTGTTAGGAAATAGCAGAGTCTGGCTGTGGCTGAGTTCTTCAGTCTTTTGAAAGCATTTTTCGTTGTTTACATGGAGCCAAGTAATTGCCATTAACTGGAATTTTAATATTAAATTCCAATGCCTTTGTAAACTGTCTCCTAAATCACCTCCCTGAGTTTCTTTGAATGGGCAAGTCAGTACTCTGTATATTAGAGAAGAAACTCAAGAGGTAAGGCAAGCTGTTTATTTAAGGTTGTGAGGAATTGCATGCAGAGGTTAAATTAGAAATGGATGTTACTGATCCCTTCCTTTGCTTTACTCAAAGAGCTTGTTCTTCTTTACCAGTTTTGTGCCTTCTTTAAAATGTCCTGAAATTCTTTTTGCAAGCCACATTGTTACATTTTTAAGGTAACAGTCAAAATGGCTTCTTCTGGCATCCTTGTAGAAGGAAGCATGGACTAGAAGCTTGTTTATCAGGAAATGGCATTTTAATTAATATCCTCTGTCAGAAAATAATCACAACAGAAACAAATCACAACAGATTTTGTCCTTTTCCATCTTAAAGTCAAATTGGGGCAAATCACTAGTGTGCTGAGAGAAAAGTGGAACAAGATTAAAGTTTGAGTTTAGGAGTGAAGGAGTTGATGTTAGGTTGTCTTCTGTTCCCTGGGATTAATATTCTTAAAGCATTTTCTCTTTATCTATCACTAGATACCCATAGAACCTGTCTGGATTTTCAGGAGAGTGGCTAAAGTTTGTGATTAGGAGATTCTGTTCAGAATGCACAAAACTCAAAATCTTAAGAACATTAACACAGAAAAATATATTCCAAATGGAAGAAACAGCATTTTTGTTGGTAGCAGTATTTTACCCAACCTTACTCTGAGAGTGAACTGAAGTATGAGTATCTGCTGTTTGAAGTCATCCCTTTGAAATACCAGGATTTACTTGTGCAAACAGTATGGTCCAGCTATGTGAAACTGCTGCTTGTTCTTGGTAATTCTGTAATGTTATTTTTCCTAGTATTGTTGTCTTCTTAAGCCAAATCAATGCAGCAATTAAAAAGTCACACATCAGAAAAGGTGACCTTTTGTAGTTCTTCTATTCAAGATCATGGCAAAATTCATTGTGCCCCCTGGCCCTGTGCTTAAATTACCCTGGCTGACTGACGTGCTTTCTCCAACTGTTCCTTCTGCAGGTGTGAGCTATAATGGGTGTCCCATGCCTCCTCCACACCAAACCCTGCACCCCCTTCACCAGCGACACATCACCGTGCCTACCAGCGTCCCGCAGCAGCAGGTCTTTGCCCTGGCAGAGCCCAAGCGGAAGCCATCCCTCTTCTGGCATACCTTCAATAAACTCACTCCCTTTAAGAAGTGAGGGGCCAAGGACCTGGAAGGACATCAGCAGAGAGGGAGACTTACTCCAGAGGAGGACCTTGGAGACACAGTTAAGCTTTCCTGAGCTCAGCGCATCTCCCGTTTTGGAGGGGAGCCAGAAATGCAGCCTTTGTCTTGGATAAGAATGAAGTTTGTCAAGGCTGCTCTGAAGTCCATGTTGCCAAGTGTCAGCATTGCTGATGAAGAGCAGTCTCTCTTCTGACAAAGACAACTTGCTGTTACTCAGAAGCAGCAGTATTTGATCTCTGTTTCTTAGTTCTGTTGAAGTAGTAATGGAATCATACAGGTCATTGTAACATTTCATTTTTCTTAACCGTATATTGATGGCCAAATTTAGGATAGGGAGGAATTTTTCCTTAGGGACATATCAGCAAGGAGTCATAGGAGAGTTTTCTCCTTTCTTCTGCAGCACTGAGCATAGATCACCCATTAAAATCAGGTGGAGATATCCCATGTGATTAACCAGCTATTGCAGAATTTAGTGGACCCTAATCCTTCCTGTCTTTTTTCTGTTATGTTGCCAAATGGCAGGAGAACATCCCCCAAGGCCTTACCATATTCCAGATTGGAACAGGGAAATTTTATTCTGTCCTATAGAAACATGAACAGAGTGTGAAATGGACTGTAAAGATATGTGCATTTATTGCACACAAGTGGAAACGAGAGGAGCCCAGGGCATCTCAGATTGATTAATTTCAGTCAGAGCAATATATTGCATGCATGTATGCTCTTCGATGTAGAGCTTTTATATCACTGTTCACGCATTTCTTCACCTGGGAGACTTTTCTTTGTATTTCCAATATGGTTATTTCTCTGTGTAAAAAATACTTTTTTATTTTCTCATGGATATAATGTGAATGTACAAAGTCAGAGCTGAGACAGTACATGGTGACTGCTGGCTATGTTACATACGTCTCACGCTTTTTATTCATATAGTTGGACTTAGAAAATGAATAAATAGTAATGTAAATATATTGAAGCGGTCTGGATCCTTGCTTCTTCTACACAGTCAAGTGACAATGGGTTTTGACCAACAACTTCTTCAAAAAGAAAGAGAAATCCTTACTGGGAGGGACAAAGAAATCGTGTGTACCAGAGATGGATTTTTGTCTCGGTGTCATCAGTCCGCATTGGAAGGGGAAGAACCTGACTCAACTAAGGTCAGCACTGGCCAGCATATGCAATCTGTGATTTGCATTGCTTCAGTTTGTCTATGGCATGAAGTTGATCTGGGAGAATAACTTTTAAAAAGCCACTAGGAAGAAAGAAGATCCTGATATTTGTAGCACTGATAATTTCTGCTTGATAGCTCTCATCAAGGATGACAAGGCTGCTGGGAATATGGAAGGAAATAAAAACTCGATATGTTTCAGAACTGATTTGCTATGAATGTCTTCACAATACTTTATCCTATGCTGCTGATTAGGGGCATTACCTGATGATTAGGATAGATCCAAGGGTATTCTTTGACAATGAGCACAATCAGCTTTGTCATGGATCTGTAATATATGAAAAACAAACCAGGGGCTAGAGGCCAGACATCTTAACAACAATGTATAAAAGCCTTATTTTAAAGATGTATTTGTTCCTACTACTATTGTTACCTCTATATTTTTATTTATCATCAGTGTTGTGAAGCCCACTAGTAACTAGATTTTGTGATTTGATAACTTTGTGGCCACTTCTGCAAAGCCCAGGTATGTGGTTTTGATTTTAAATTACATCTTTTGACAACTGTACATTTCAAATGCCTTGTGTATATAGCTCAGCAATAAGGCAAAATCTGGTATGCTCAGCCAAATTGTGCCCTGCATAGTGAACTTCATTGCTTGTGCTTTCTCATAGCAATGGGAGATGACCTAAACTAGTTAAGAACTGGAAATGCACGCTGACATTTTTAATGATCCAGCTGAAAGAAAATGCATGGGAAAGTCAGTGAAAAAAGCTGCTTGCATGTTTGTCTTGATGTTTAAGCCAACTGTTGCTGTTGAGATTTAAAAAAATATATAATTCTAAATGCTCGATTTAAATACAAGGAGCAGTCTTCCAAATGCAGGTATGGATGTACACCCTTCCCCTCAAATGAGTAAGCCTTTTGTGTTTCTGACATAACCCATTTTTTTGGGTACTTGCCATGTTGAGGCCTGCAAACCAACAAGATGCATGTACACTGTGAGTGGAGATGATGTTTTTCATAATCACATTTTGAAAAACTTGCTCTAGGTGCAAAAAAACGGCTGAAGTTGGATTGCAGTGCTCACCCAGAAACTTTCCCAGCTGAACCTGAAGACATTTTGAGATGCACACTTACATATGTGTCTTTGCTGAAACCTACTTCCTTCCAGGGCTTGGTTCTGTGGGGTGCTGGGAAAAAAAGGGTTGGGGATCTTTGTTCTGACATGTCAGTGCCCATGAAGGCTCTTCCCATGTATTAGTGCTTGTGCCTTAGCCCTAAAAGTGAACAGAAATGCTTGCATATGGTTTTGGATGCAGCAAGTTTTTTTTCAAGAAGTGAATTTCAAAGAGATAAAAAGAAAATATTTCATGGTGCAGATTACTCAGGACAGTTTTCATACAGTACCCTTCATATAGATGTGGCTGTTTTGTAATATCCTTTCTTTCTTTGCAATATGACCTTGCAAGAGATTTAAGATCAAATATAGTAAGACAGGCCAAATTTATACTACGTCATAGTATTTTAAACAAATTATAGTGAAATGAAAACACACATTTATATTATTCAACAATTAAGACAAATATTTACTTGAGAGTCAGCCGCACTTCAGTCTGTGGGAAAGAGTTGCAACTAAAATGTAAAAGTTTGAATTCTAGCAACTCTTGCCCTGATTCTCCATCTGCTGACAAAACTAACTATCATCAGAAAGTCGTGATGGCAACATCTGTTCTTTTCCTCTTGCATGCTTTAAGTTACTATAAAAATTTCTAGGGCAACTACTAAGAACATTTGTGCCTCATTTAGATAAAGCCCAGCCAGAGCCTTCCTGATGGCCTGCTGAGCAGATAACCTCAGACTTTTTGCATGAGATGCAGTAAAATATAATTGTCCTCAAATGTGTTTCCACTGAGTTAGGAAAATGCCAAACCATAATTGCATCCAACTCAGAGCATTTGATGTATAAAATAATAAGATTGTTTTACAAGTGGCTCTTGCCATGCTAAATTTCACATTGAATTTTAGTGGTCAATGTAAAAACTGAGTTCAAAGACAGACTTCTCAAATGTTCCACATTTTAGTTGTCTTTTGAAACTAATTATATCACAATTTTGGAGCCAAAGGTCTTTAGCCATAACTAATGCAGTACCTTTCTCTGACTGCCTTTCTGCTTTTTTTTCTATATGTGTGGCGTTTGTATGTAGGAGATGCCTTCTCAACGATCTCTAATTAAAAATTATGTGTTGTAAATACTAGGGGTAACTTGGATATATATTTTATTTTGGTAAGTGTTTTGTAACATTTTACCTTCTGTACCTTGCTTTGTGCATCTCACCCTCTGTGTGTGCTGTTACACATGTGGTAAATGAAGTGTCCTGGCTATGGAACAGGGGAATTGGCTGTTGACGGCTGAAGTACAATGTATAGGACTACAGTGGCTTGATATGCATTTCTGAAGTAACTGCATTACAAGGTTTATTGACTCTTCATTGTTTGTCAAATGAATCTATTTTCTGGAAATAAGTACAAACTTACATTCCTATTATTTTTCTCTTGTTGTACATGTTTGAATTAAATAATATACAAAGCTGAAGTTGTTCATCTGTGTCTTACAAAACGTTATAGTGCAGTTTTAAAATTGTTGTGGGTTTTTTATTGTCTACGAAGTTTCCTTTGTGATGCAAAAAATGTATCAACTGTCATATTTCTCTTAGTATTTTAAAGAAAAAAAGTCACACCCTCCCCTCTTGCTTTCCCAGTAACAGCTTCAATACTTCGCAGCACAAGTTCATTTTAATGACAACTCAGCCTGATTCTGGGATTGAAGTCTTCATTGTTCAGGCAAAGCCTGTCCTTGTTGCTCTCTCAGCCTGTGGTTATTGTGCTTTACCTTGTTCTGGCAGAACAAGGTAAAGGTAACCCCCTTGGAATACAGCCAAATGCAGCTCCTGTGTTAACAAAGCTCCTGCTAACAGAGGATGGTGACTAAAGTACTGCAGTTCAGGTAAGGAGGATTAAATTCTATTGTCTTTGGAACGAAAGCAAAACCATTTAAAGGGGTTCACCCAAAAGGCATATTCTGTAAATATCTGTGAACAGGCTTACCTGCTTGCTTGACAGAGCAATGGGCAACGCAGCTGGGGATTCCACTGCTTTGATTCGGTGAAGTTTTTTATATGTCATTATTCTGGCCAGGCAGAGGACCACATATGAAAGGTGTGCCTGTGTCCTTCCTGTTCCAGGCTGTAAAAATTACGTTTTGCTGAGACACATCAGCTTTAACAAAACAACATACTTCGCTGAAATATTTTCATCAGAAGTGTTTTGATGAGTTCAGATGCTGGCAGAGTAGTGGGTTTGCTAATTCTTTACCCCTCTTTCCTACATCCAGGCTCTTACATTTCTTGGCTCTCCTCAGAGATGGAGCTTCTCAGGCCTCCCAAGGCGGCTGCTGCTGTGGTGGGATGTGTGCTAAGTGCTCCAAGATTATAATGAAAGGCACAGTTTGAGCACTTAGTGAGATAGATGGGGTGACAGAAAAACATACCCTGAGCAAGCACTGGAGTAGGATGTTGTGATCAATAGGCTTTCTAAGTACCCTGTGGTTCATCTGGCCAGGGTGAGCTCATTTGTGCATTTTATTTCATGCTTGGGCACTCAGGCTAAATCCTGTAGATCATTCTGTACTATCAGCTTTTAAATTCTTTGAGAGCTGATCTATCAGACGGAGCTTTTAGTTTGCACAGAAATAGCACTGCTTGTCTTAGAATTTTCTTTTGTTGTTTATTTAGGTTTTTTCCAAAGGCTGTATAATGATCTGTGCTTGGTAACAGAGACAAGGACTTGGGCCTTTTCATGTTCCAGAATCAAAGGAGAAATTAAAAACTCAGCAATGAAAAGTAGCACACCACATATCTTGTAAGGAAAGCACACAAATACTACTTACACAAATAAATTTGTTTCCAAATGCTTTACAAAATCTAGTTACTCTAATTAGAGGATATCTAATTTGAGAATATGACAAAACTGTATAAACTGTCAGCACAACACAGTTTTTGTTGATCTTAAGTCTCTGTTTAATTCACTGCAATCAGAACTTGTCCAGTGCCTAGGGCTGAGAACTCAACTACTGCCACTATTACATATTTAGGTTCTGGTTTTAAAAAACAGACTCTGTGTGTTTGTGTGTGTGTGTGTGTGTGTTTGTATGCATGTGTTTACACCCACACCTCCTTTATAGACTCCGTGTGGCATCTCCAAATGTCTCTGCTGTCACCTACAGGAGGTTGCACCAGACAAGTGACCAACACCCATCACACCCTCCCTCTCTTTACGTTACATCCTGCATTTCTGTTGTGCATCTTGGGGAGGTGTGTGTGATTGACACCTGAACATTTTATCTTGGTCATTTTAATGTGTTAAGCATTCAGAGTGGGACACCTGCAATGGCGGCCAAATCACTCTGCAGACAAGCAGAAGTTAGAAGGTGTCCATCCACATCAAGGAGTCACATCAGTGAAGTTCAGAAGGGCAGATCTGATAGGGCAGAGGTCAGCAGAGGAAGACGTACCACTGCTTTTCAAGGGCTGAGTTTCTCTCCAAAGAAAAACACAAGATAATGTAGGATTTATCAACTGTTTCTCCCAAGGATTTTCAGAAAGCTGAAACTGCTGAAGAGGAAAGGAGGAGCCCCAGGTACACCATGGCCCCTTCCTATAAGGACACCCAGACTTGAGAGCTACTGAGTCACTGAAAAAGAGTCTAGAAGCTGCTCTGCTAATAAGGTCAGGTATATCTAATTAACCATCCATCTCATGGTCATTGCTGTCATATTCATCTCCTAAAAAAGGTGATTAGCACAGCAATCAATCTAAAAACCCCTGCATCTCCTGCCTTTCAGATGCAATGTTTTTTAAGAGCAAATGATGAATTCTTGCTCCTGTGTAATTATTTTCAAGGCATTATTCTGTAATGAGACAAGGCACTAAAAAGCAGCTGAAGGAAACACTTGTCTTGAAGGCTATTTCTACAGCAGTTTTCTTGGTTGTCTGCTAAAAATGCATCAAACCACACTAACTGCAGAGTTCATCAAGGTAGAGATAAATAATGAATGATGTTATTCTTAACTGGCAGGGTGGGCTATTTTTTAATGACTCAAACTTTTAAGTGAGAGAGGAGGCTGAGGATAAGCAGCCTTAGAAAATCTCAGATGCTGCTTAATGTGTAAAGAGAAAAGGATTGTTCGTTGTGGCTCTCATTTCTTCTCAATTATCACAGCAACGAGGTTAATTTGGCTACAGAAGTTCATTCAAGTAGGGCAGCGAACTGCTGCACATGGTCCTTCCTTTTCCTCAGCGGTGGACACGATGTTCCAGGTTCAACCCAGGCCACCACAACACTTGCAATATTTTGGTGTCACCACAGGGTGGTGGTGAAGATTTCACGGAAAACTTCCTTTCTCAGCGGTGCTGAGGGAACGTTCTTTGAGAAGTGCAGAGCACACGTGTCACATCTCTGCAGTGCGGTGACACATTCAGACACTGTTTGCAGGCACTTGAACCAACAAGGGTGAATTAAGGCCACTTCCTCTAACACATTAACTCCTGTTGCTTTTGGTTTTATCCTTCACTGTTGATCAGCATTTAGGGAGTTGATGATAAGCTCAGTTCACTTCCACTAGTCCTTAGCAGCAGTTTCAGTAGTTTCAAGAACACAGTTAAGAATAATGGCTTTTTCAAATTAGTTACCAATAATATATAATTTAGTAGCCCAAAAGCTTTGACTGTTGCTTGAATAGCTAGATGGGAAGTGTGATAATTACACATGAAAAACTTTCTTTGTAATTCTGTTTATTTACTTTAATTCCACCTTTTTACCTCTTTTCCATAATCACCTAATAATTGTAATGCCATGTTCTCAGCATTTTTAGTTTTAATTTCTATAGTCTTTGTCCCTAAATCCATTGTAAATTACCAGATTCGGAAACAAACTTCATTACGTATTTTAGCAGCACAATAATGGTATGAGACACGACTTCCATCCCAAAAATCAACCAAGCTGTCAGAGGCTAACATTTGTGTGATGCATTTGTACAAAGGAACAGGGAAATCAAAGCCTTATTAATCCATTTTAACAATTTTCTTTCATGTAACAGTGGTAAAAGCCGAAGTACAGAGCACTTCAGCTTAGTATTGGAATAAATAGAAAGATTCCACTTTAAACCTCTGTTTTAATTATTGAACAGGTCTCAAAATTAAATCACTGACCTTTGAGAATTCAGTGACCAAACAAGTGCTTGTCCTCAAGGCACATATCTGAGTGTGCATTCCTTTACATGAAGCTTTTACACTCAGTTTAAAGATGCCCAAGAACACTGCAAGTACCAAGTGAATGAGGTAAGAACAAAGGTCCTATATATATGTGATGAGGATATTGATGTCAGCTTGTGGAGTGGAGGGCATCTATGGGGACCAAACTGTCTATTCTTTAGGCAAGAAACACTTCCTCAGACAGCTGGGAATGGGTTTTATGTAAGGGGGCAGCTGAGGACTGTCAGACTTCTCCGTGGGATGCATCATATCCTAACAGGGTCATACAGAGCCCTTCTTCCTTTTGCACTCTGCTGGAGTCCTTTGACTAAGGCAGAAAATGTTTATATACCTCAGAAGTAGCAATTGTTTTATCTATTTTCACCTTTCTTTAGTGCAAACCAGCAGCAGCACACAAAGTGGGATATTTCTGGTGAGTGATCAAACATCTCTGAGTAAAGCCACTGGCAGAGACAGCATAAATAATTTCTAATAATGGTTGCAAAATGGGGAACTTTCCTGAACACAGAATAAAAATATTAAGGAACACGTCCCAAAATTAAAGTCTTACTCTATAAATTAGGTTAAGAGTGTAATTTTTCTTATTGAGGTCATACTGGTGTCTCTCTACATGGTACTTATGTGCATTTTTTTAATGAGAGTGAGAAATTGTGGTGGAGAGATTAAAGAGAAGACATTATTTTTTAGTCCATGACAGTTAATATTTCAAAAGGAATATTGATCTTACTCCGCATTAATGAAAGAACCAATTCCAAAGTGAATTGTGTAAAATTTACTCATTCTAATAATCACTTTTACCTATATAAGTACTTAACCTATATAGCTGAAGCTTCTGTGCATTAGATATTTATGGATATTAATTCCAAGTAAAACAGGTATTTATTTTGTTGCTATTTGCTTTTTATTCCTCAGGCCAATCTCTTCCCAAGAATTGCTCTTACACTCAATTAAATCAGCTGTGTTCAGAATTAAGTCTTAATGTATTTCAATAGGCCTATATTAAAAGACATTACATAGGAGGGAATCACTCTCTCTAGTGAAAAGATAAATATAAGATGGACTTTTAGTAGTAAAGTTACATGAATTGGGAGAACCCAGCTAAAGACATGTTTTTGCAAAAAAACTCTCTTATTTGATCCCTCACACCTTTGCCCTTATGTCACTCTGCTCTGGCTCTGACCCCTCCTCCAAGGTCATTCAACTTATTAACCCAGTAGGGGACTAAATCCAGTGAATAATGATTTAAAATAAATAAATAAAAAGGCGATTGCTTTGTGCTGAATGAGAGGATTGAATTGCCTTAGCTTACCTCCCATGTCACAATCTCCTGGGAGATGAGGTACAAATGTGCAATCGCAAGTAGGTACAGGGAGAAATGCAGATGAAGAATTGTCTAAAGCTAATGTTTTAAATGTATAGTGATGCTATGACTGATACCTCAATTAAATAATTATTTAAAATAGCACTCAGTAGTCTCTAGGACTGCTGTACTTAATGCTATATAGATTTATAAATAAAACAAAACAAAAGAATAGACATGGTGAAAACCCATTTCCTTATTTTCCTCCTTCTACCACCCAGCAGTCCCTTCTAAGGTAGACTTAGGCAGATGTACTTTTTCTTTCTTAAACATTTCAGCTGAAATCATATAAGCTATCTAAAGAATGAAAAGCTGGATTGTGCTGCTGGCTATTGCAGTCAGCACAGCAGAAACACAAAGACAGGACGTCTGCACCCAAGGGTATCCTGGCATCCCTGGCAATCCTGGGCACAACGGCATCCCTGGTCGTGATGGACGTGATGGATCAAAAGGCAACAAGGGAGATACAGGTACTACTTTCAGAATTAATGATTTAATGTATCAAATGCAATGCCATTCTCTCCCAAATCTGTCTGTAGTTACTCTGCAAGAATGGGATTATTCTCCCCAGCCTTCAGAAAACATTTCAGACATTTGTCATTTACCTGTTTGAAGAAGGAAATATAAAGAAATGTTTAATAATGTAAGCAAGACAGCAAACATTATGGAGATGTCAGGTTCATAGGATAAAAACAAAAGGAAAAAAGGCTTTGCCTTCTATTGTGAGAGTATTTTTGAGTCTATTTGAAAATTTTAAACCTACTGCAAACCTACTTCTACTCCTCTAGGATAGAAACTCTTCTGCAAAGAGCTTCTAGTCCAGTAAACACAAAAAGCAACAACTGATACCTAGTTTGGTGTAGTAAGAAGTATGCAGTGGTAAGAAGATTTCTTTTGGTTATCTAAATTTTACATTTGTAGGACTTGATTCTGAGTGTGCCTACTTGCTGTAACTCAAGAGTCACTAGAGTAAGTTCAGGAATGGAGACTATTGAAAAACAATGTAGGATTCAGGTCTGCTCCAGCAGGCTATAATAGAGATTTGTGTGAGATATCAAAGCCAGAGATAATCTCAGTATCCTAAAGCTAATCACCCCCATAATACTTTAATCCTTAGGTTAATGATGGCCCTTGCATCCATGCTGGAATATCAAGGCCAGGGTTGCACAAGGTGATAAATCTGCAGGCATGTGGGCATACAACACTTCATCTCCTTTTAAAATATAGAAAGAAACAAAAGTTTCCATTAGCATCTTAATAAGGACATACATTTAACTGCTCCCTTTTTCTTTATGCAGGGTTCCAGAAAGGTCTGGAAAACAGAAAATATAAAGCTTTCTTATTTTTATTTATCTTATAAAGGCCCACCCTTCACTCCAGTGAGTTATCACAGGATACCATTGGATTCTGATAAAGTCCCCAACTGTTTTTCCTAAATTAGTCTGTTCTGATGACTGTACTGACTATTTCTTGTTTGAACAAAGTAGGGTGACTGTAGCATTCTTTATACTCTATGTACACGCATCTTTGTGATTTAATATGTGAGAATTAATTTTGTTCCTTACTAAGTCAATAAAATTTCAGCAGTTGCTGGGATGTGCACATTGTGCAGAACACTGCTAAAGAACTGTTCTCTCATCCATATGGCTGGAGAGCTACTCTTGGACTATGCTTACAACCAAACTCCCAACTCCTTTTTTCTTCTGTTGCTGCACGCTGGATGCAAATCCAGTTATTTGATCATGGACCTCTTAGTCATCCGTACTACATTTGTACTACAAAGATAACTTCTATAATTGTTCTCTTCAGAGCAGCGGAAAGTCCATGTCATACTAGGTACAGGAATCAAGAGTGTTGATGGCTCTACAGGCCATATTATTCCACAGTAATGTTTCATTACCATTGGTCAAACTCCTGCACATGTCTCTTCTTGAGGTGGGAATTTACCGTTCATAGAATCACAGAATGATTACAGTCAGAAAAGACCTCTAAGATGATCGAATCCAACTATTAACACAGCACTGCCAAGGTCTACCATGTCCTTGTTTCACTGCTAGGCTTCCTGCCCCTGCAATAGTTTTTGCTGGTTGTGGATTCCTCACTCCATTTCTATGGATGGAGGCAACTACAAGAGGTTTTCACATTGGTGATCCTCACCAGGATATAGCAACTCTACATATCTCAGTAACTCACCTCTTTATGCCAAGGATTCCTTCTGCACCCAAAATGCACCTTCCTCAAGCAGAGTTTCTGTGCTCTTTGTCTATCTCTCCATAAGATAAGAGTACCAGCAGTGGCAGCTACTAAAAGTCAGCAATAAGATTACGCTTTACATTACTGTTTGGCCAGGCTTGAAGAGGAAGGATTAAAGAAGGACTTTTCCCAAGTTTTCTGGTAATTTGTTTAATAAAAATCTGGCTTTCTTTTTATTTCTGTGCTAGGTGAACCAGGAGTTCCTGGCATTCCAGGAAAAGATGGTGTCGATGGAGAGAAAGGCGAACAAGGTCAGAGAAAAAGTGTTTAAATTTAATATTTGTCTATGAACTGCTGCCCTTGTGTTTGTGAACTCATCACACGATCTCATCTATATTCAGTTCATTGCTGCTGTTAAATTCTCTCAGTTGTAAATTGAGAACAGCAAACTGTAAAAACAGCATTATTCCTGACACGAGAAGCCTAAGACCCTTGTGCAGACATGATCAGGTTCTTCTCCTGATTGATTGAACATATGTTCTTTATGGTGTCTTTTATCCATCAACTGCTAAAGTGCCTTTCACATCATGAGATCTTCACCTTCAAAACCTTGTGCAGCAACCAGAGGATTTTTGAAGGCTTTGATCTTCAGACCAAGAGTGGAGGGAGGATAAATGAAGCATGGGGTGACAAGTAACCAGGACAAAAAGCCTTTAGTTGTGCTGCAGTAGCAATCTAGGTAACCCAAGAAAAGCTCCATCATGTAGAGATTACAGAAACACGTGGCAAGCAAGTTCAGGGTGTTGTCAAAAAAACGCTTCCTCTGATTAAATTGTGAACCATCTCACCCATCTGGTACACCAAAGGCTGTAAAAAAGTGCCTGGACAGATTCTGCTTTTGCATGACATGATGTGAGCTATCAGTGGCATCATCAGCCCATAGACAACCTTCCTTTCTCTGAACTTACTCTTGCTGCTGTGAGCCAGAGCACCTGTTTTCTAACAAAATAACAGGCTCTTCAGATATTATGCTTGTCCTGCACTTAAATGTATGAGAAACTGTGTGTACAGTGAGCACAATATGTAAAGCAGTACCACGCACCTCCACATACAGTTCCTCATACTGAAACTCAATTTGTGCCTTCCAGTGGAAGATCACAAGAAAGCTGTTTAGTTGTTTTGGTTTTGCTATTATTTGTTTTTTGTTTTGTTTTTTTCCCCTTTAGGAACCAATGGGACTGTTGAAGAGAAGGGGAACAAAGGAGATAAAGGGGAAAGAGGACCACCTGGGAAACTGGGACCAAAAGGATTTATAGGATCAGTGGGTTACAAAGGTCAGAAGGGAGAGCTGGGACTGCAAGGACAGAAGGGGTTAAAAGGAGACATTGGACCCATAGGTCCAAAAGGGACAAAGGGTGAAATTGGCCATCCTGGAAGAGTTGGTTTCCCAGGGCCGATTGGCCCAATAGGTAATCCAGGTCCTAAAGGTAATACTGGAGGTATAGGGCCACAGGGTAATCCTGGGGTTCAGGGGGAAAGAGGCTTGAAAGGAGACAGAGGAGACAAGGGGAACGTGGGTGCCCCAGGAGTCCTGCCAAGGAGTGCTTTCAGCGTTGGCCTTACAGCCGCCACCAAGTTTCCCCCTCCAAACCGCCCGATCAAGTTTGACAAGGTGCTGTATAACAGTCTGAATGACTTCAACTCAGCTACTGGCAAATTCACCTGCAGACACCCCGGGGTTTACTATTTCACCTACCACATCACTGTCTACTCGAGGAACGTGCGGGTAGCTCTCATTAAGAACGGCATCAAGATGCTGCACACGGTGGACAGGTACCAGAGTGGAGAGGACCAGGCTTCGGGAGCCGCCATCCTCGAGCTGCAGGGAGGAGATGAGGTGTGGCTGCAAGCCCACCAAGGAGAGGCTTTCAATGGGCTGTTTGCAGATGGTGATGACGATACCACCTTCTCTGGCTTCCTCCTGTTCAGCACCTCCGACGAACTGGAGCCACTGCTCTAGCCCACCCCATGACTGCGTAATCCCTGAATGCTGCCCTTCAGCCCTCCCTAGGAAAGTTGTTATCTGCTGGACAATTCCTACTGGATTCAACAGAAAACAGCCAGTTGGGTCCAGGAACGGCTTCGGCACAAGAGAGGACAACTCTTCAGAATCTACGGTCCTGGGCTTAACACATTAGTGTTAACACTGTAGGTGTTCACAGGGTGTGTACCCCAGTTCTGAAGAACAAATGTTTTAAAACAAAGTGGGATGAAATAAAAGACAGAAGTTCTGGAATGATGTCATATGGGTCCCTGAAATATTGCATAAACAAAAAGCAACACTAACTTCCAAACCAGTTCATATCTTCCAAGGTGGCATGTGTAGATGGACTTGAAACTTGATTAGTTTGCATCCAACCACTTTAAAATAATTTTTAAACTTGAAATTCATGTAGTTTGATACCTTTACAGGGGCTGCTTGCTGTGTGGTGCAAGAAGTTTCATTGTAGCTGGGTGCGTTTTACAGGTTTAAAATATGGTTCTTTGCACTCTGTGTAGCCATAGGTCTGAAATGAAGCAAAATGGAGTGACAGAAGGAAGTGCCACAGGAATTCTCTGATGTGGGCAGATATTCAAGGCCAGTGCAAAAATACAGTATAAAGCTGCTGTACTTCAGAATTAGTTGGTGGAAAACAAAGTCTCCCAGATTAAAGGTAGTATTTAATCAACACTGAAGCAGTCATGCCAGGGATAGAGATATCTAGAGATATTTCCTATGCCATAAACCATTAATTTCTGGAGGTTTGTTTTGGTTTTTTTTCCCCCAGAATTTTATTTTTCTTCCCCCCCCCCTTTTCTTCTAAAACTCAATAATAATAATAATAATAATAAATGCTGGGAAGTCTCATTCACTTCCATTAGAAGAGAATAAGGCAGAGAAGCCAGTGGAGATGGTTCAGCACCACGAAATTTGGTGCAAATGCAATGTTGGGAGCGTAAGGCCGGGCTGCTCATCGGCACATCAGGATTCCACGGGGACAGGAGAATGTGGAAAATTCAGTTTCCACAGTGGCTGAACCCCGGGGGTGGATCACAGAGCCCAAAGGGAAAGGGCGCGGTGGGTTCATTCAGGAGGAACAGCTGCACTCCTCAAAGGACAGCGAGGGAGATACAAGGGCACTGAGGCGGAGGAAAAGGCTACGTGAATTTTTCAGCACGAGGAAGTTTTTTCCGGTAAGCCACACGCCATAAGTTCGTATCACAGGAACATCTAGACCAGAAAAGCGTTTTAAAATGGCCTTAGGTTTAAGTGTGGAACGTGTAGGACAGGTATCAGCCGGCAGAGGCCCCGGTGCGGCCGGCTCGGGGGCTGAGAAGCCCGGCGGGACACGCCGGAACACGGCAGAGCCGGGAGAGCACCGAGAGCCCGGCAAAGCGGAGGGAAGGCGGAGCTGCGGGGCTGAAGGCGGTGGGAGCCGGAGCTTGGCCTGGCTCCGCCTCCCGGTGCCGCTCCTCCCCTCGGCGCGGACGCCCGGAGGTCGCGGCCGGGCTGGGCACCGAGAGG